>VZSZ01003702.1:3732-22182 GCA_013398815.1 Ibidorhyncha struthersii
AACAAAATCGAAATATGAAAAGACATAAATCTGCCACCCCGACTTGATCCTGCACTACAAGACAGGGTGGGGGGAATTTGTTAGTTCACCAAGTAGAAAGGACACTTTAAGTTTCCGTGATACCAACGGTAATATTTTGGATAAATAGCTGGGTCTATACATGTACCAATAAAATCCCCTTCAAAGACTATTTTTTACGTCTTTCCTAAGTGAGCCGGGAATTTCAGGTTTCCGTGTAAGCTGTAAGCACCCTCACCTGCACGTCAGGAAGGACAGCTGATACTTTTAATTTGAAAACTGCTTTTTTTTGGGGGGAAAAAAAGCCCACCAGTGGGCTGATCAGGGCATAATGCTGGAAGAAAATTGTGCTTTCCTCATTTTGTTTGGAAACACAAGTAATTTCCCCGTCCTGGGTATTTTAAACGCCCCCATCCCCATACATACAGAATTTTGTGTTTGAATTTGCACAGAAATCGTGGCTGTTTCCTTCAGAACAACAAAAGTCAAAGCCGAGCTTGTTATGTCTTAAACAGCTAATGCATTAACTCCCTCCTTCTCTCCCTCTTTGTTTTTGTGATTTTTATCACACCTCTTGCCAGGACAGTAAACAGTGTTAGAGATGCAGACATGTAATTTTAGGTTGAATAAAGAGAAATAAAGCTCCATCCTTGGAAGACGGGCAATGAAGAAAACTGAAAACTGACAAACCTCTTTACCCCTGGATCTACGGTAGATACAGTGCAAGACGTTTTCTACTTGCCTGAAATTATAATGGCAACAAGGTCTTAAAATAGCTGCTTAACTAAATCAAGGCCACTTTGCTTGGGTTTGGTTTGGGGTTGGGTTGTTTTTTTTTTTGGGGGGGGGGTGATTTTGGTTTTTTTTTGGTATGGGGCATCTTTTGGGGGTTTGAAATGTTCCAGACATTGTCCAGTACTTTGTCCCTGACGCCAACCGCATTCGTGTGAGACCGAAAGGGGATTAACTTGTGAACTTTTAAAAATCAGAACTTAAATGAGAGGCAAATCTAGGCCACAGCTCATTGTGGGAACCGTTTCTTAAGCAATTAAAGCGAGAAGAAATTCCTCGCAGCCTTTTTCCTTAAAGCAGCTTTCTGAAGGATTTAAGGAGGACTAGTGTCCGGTCCATCAAGAAAGATTTAAACTGCACAGTGATATAGAAAATCTCCACTTGCTCTTATTTAAAGGGGCACTATCACCATTTCCATAAGACCCTTGACATTGTTTCTTTAATCTTGTTTATAAACTTAAACAGATTTAAAGTTTTTTTTTTCTCTTCCCTGCCTCTTTTTTTTTTTTCCATGAATTCATTGAAAATATATTTGATGCAGTATTTGAAAAGAGACCAAAACAGGCTCACTTTTAAGGATTTTCTGTTACTAAAAAGTCTCAAGCCACAGCTTGCTACATTTCTCCTTTTGCTCTTGGAGGTTTGGAGGAAAGCAAGATTAGTGGGGAAAGGAATTTATATAGTTTTTTTTTCCTCCGGGGTTAACTATGCAATACAAGTTCCTCTCTCCCCAAATTTGGAGGACACAAAGCACCTTTCCCCCCCCAGATCTGCTCAAACTTTCATCCAACGTTTGCGGTTTAGCATATTTTTCCTTGGCTGAGGGCAGAATTATACCCGAAGCAGCCTCCTGCAATGTCAGGTTTCTTTCTTTTATTCCCTCCCTTGTCTTTCTTTGCCCCACTATACTCGTGCTCTCCCCTTAGGTCCTGGCTGTTGTGGGTAGTTCCTACCCGTATTGAGAGGTCAGCCAGTATTTCTTACAGTTTTTCCAATTTGAGCTACTTGGCAAGGTTTTCTGCACAGCATTAAAAAAAAAAACAAAAAAAACCCAACCCAAACCAAACCAAAACAAAAAACCCCAACCCAAACCTGCTAACCTTATTCCAGCAAAACCAGTTGTTCCCCCTTAAATCTTAAAAAGAAGAGGAAAAAAAAAAAAAAGAAAGTGAAAACCTTGGAGTCACCAAAGCTTTTGGTGCTTATAGCTAATTAATAGCCCTAATGATATTTTTCCAAGTCCATGAATACATTATGTTTGCAATCCAAAAAGGCGTTAGCCCCATTCAAGGGTACTTCAACATCTGCTCATTTAAGGGCAATTAATCATTTTGATATATGGTTTAAAATTGACTGCTTCCAAGGGACTTTTTTTTTTGACAAGAATAACAAAGCAATTTGCCAGGAGCCATCTTCTGGACATGTTATTAGCAGAGCCTTCATCTTAAAGAGGGTTTAAAAAAAATCCTCAGATTTAGGTACCTGCTTTAAAGGGAACCCAACACCTTCTCGCTCCTGCTTGCTTTCTTACACCTCCTCCAATTCCTTCATATAGCCTTTCATTCCTCTGACAAGAGTTAGAAATCTCATCCATCTTAGACCTAAAGTTTATACCTTGATTGCAGAGGCATGTGCCTTTATAATTTTGCTCCTTGAGGAGAAGGTGAGCTGAATATCACAAAATACCGAGCAAGCTCAGCTCCTCCTCTCATTTCTGCTCTTCCTTAATTGTGATAATGACTAGTTTTATGTGTTTGAGTAAAAATGTTTCATATTCCCTCATTGACCTCATCCCTCCCTCAAAAGCAGCCGAGGGAATTTCTTTTTTTCTTTTGATATTAACTGCAGTTTGTAACTGTAATAAGCCGTTCCTTAGTTTAGCCTATTTTTTTAAAAAAAAATACCTGTAAGGAATCAAATCTACCAAGAGTATTAGGTGAAAACAGCCAAAGAGATCAATTTTTTCAGCCTCTGGTTCCCAGTAAAAGTGTTAGCTGAGAGAATGTAAAGGGGAAGTCTCTCCCGTGCAGGGAATTTAAAGTGTAGTTATGACGGGCAGATCTACTTATTTATTTATTCAGTGAATCCCAGCTGTGTTCAGAGACTCCTGCCAAACCGGGGGCCTTTTCTAGCCCAGGAGCTGCAGATGAAGTGAGAAACAGGAGGGCATCCAGGGCAAAAAGAGATAAGCAGGAAAGGTGATGAAAAAAAGGCAAATAAATAGAGGAGTGATGTGCCCAGCACCACCTCCAGCGCAGGGGCAGGGCTGGGAAAAGAGGCTTCGCTCGGCTGTGTCCCTGCCCTCTTGGGAGCGATGGCCTTCGGGGTCTGGCTTCCCATGGGGACACCCCACTCCCGGACTGCTCTGTCACAAAGGCACAGGTGGTTTTCGTCCTTTCTTTTCACAGGCTGCCTAGAAAGAATCAGCAAAACCAAAAAAATTGCAATAATGTACCAGAAATGTTCCCATCTGATTTAAAATGTTATTAATTTTCTTTGCCGACTTGGTGCGCCAAAAATTCCCTGTGCGTTAACACCTGGGGTGGATTCAGGGTCCTTTATCTGTGGCTTTCTTCTGGTCTGGGACCACCCAGCGCCCAAGCTACTCCTTGTCCTCATCCAATTTTTATCCACCAGTCTAAAGCCATCATTTGCTTAAAGAAAGGTTATCTAAATGGGTGGAGTTAGTTTAAAAAATGTCCCACTTACAGAAGATTTGGATTTTGCTCAGGAATTGGAAGCCACCCTCAAAATAACTAAATATCCTGGAAAAAAAAGCCAACAAGGGCAGAAATGTGGGCAGTTTTGATTTGACTTGGCTGCTGTGATGCGTTGCAGTTGTAGTTCGGGTACGAGACATCTCCTTTCTCCTCTGAGGATGGAGTGCTGTAGGCAGATGACATCTCCCAGGTGACGTAGGTGAGATAGCGTGAATGGGAGGTTGGACTGTCAACCACCACATGGCCAGAAAGACCTCTGGTAGCCCCTTGGTTTTGAGATCTAAGAAAAATGATCATCCTCCCCCATGAGGCTTGAGCAATGACAATTTAATGTCATTCCAGACCCTTCGCCTTCATATGTTGCTGAGAATCTTTTTTTAACACAAAAACATATGATGAAACACCTGAAAATGCTCCACTGTTTGGTCAGACCCATGGTTCAGGAGGGCCTGAGCACAGACTGAATGTTCAGCCCCTCTTCTGCTGCCTGAGGAACTGGGGAAGCGTCATCTGCCCAGTCCCTTTGTGAAGGGTAGACAATGTGCGTTTGTCTTTTTGCAGCTGTCTCTCCCATGGATTAATTTAGGGGGAAATCATCTCCTGGGGCTTTACAATGATTGTACCGAAAACCAGCATGAACAAATCCACCCGCCCATCTTGAGAGACATCCTCTATGGCCTGAGTCCAACTGTAATTTTAATATTCTCCACACTCATTGGACGCATGGTGAGATGCTGCCTCTCCTCTGACAGGCGTCTCCTCACCAGAAGAGCCTTTCCTCACTTCTTTGAGAGGTGGGGAGCTCTTCACGTGGACGCTTCTCTCCGGTTTGTTATTTACACCCTGATCAGACATGGAAAGAAACGTGGGTTTGGAGGGAAGTTGTGATAGAGATGTTACAGCTCCTGGAGCTGGTTCTCCAGCTCCTGGAGTGTTGGAAGTATTATCCAAGCAGAACAGAAACTCCAGAATGTTGCTTAAATTCAGGTCTTGCCTATGGGCTTGCTGTGGAGAGTCTTTGCTTTTTCTAGGTAGAGCTCCATCCCACGTGAGTAGCAGAGAAAACTCTGCTTGCCTTTGCAGTGCCCCATGACCCAGGCAGCTGCATTTTGGGGGATTTTGTTTTTATTTTTAAGAGCACATGGTAAGTCCATAAGAGGAATTGCTTTCCCTGGGAATGACACGATGCACCTACCTGTGTGGGTACAGGTCATGTGAAAAAGTTTGAGGTAATGAAAGTGTTTCTCATCCTGATTGTCCCGAACCCTTAAGCCACTGTCCCAGCCCCCCGTTTCCTTATCTGAGATCTAACTCTGCACAAAGCGATGCTATGAATCCAACATTGCCGTCTGCTGTGGTTTATCCTTCAGAGCACCGATTCTCCTTATCCTTGGGAGTCAGATCGCTCTCGCAGCTTGGTTCCATCTAAGTGTGGACCCAGGCCCAACTTATACTGAGAAGTGGGTTACCCCAACCTCCCATCACTGACGAGCTTTGCCACTGGGACTAAAGATTTGGCCCTTACCTAACACATCAGACCCAGAACTGGATCTCATCAACCATCTTTTCAGAAAGAAGTCCAAATATTGCTCTCGCGGACATCAGTGCAAACTCTGCCTGTCCTGGTAGCAAGGCTGGACGCAGTTCAGCTCTGTTTCGCTGGTGTAACTACAAAGTAATTTATTCAAAAGTGATGATATTTATCTAGATTTACATCATTTAGCACTAAGTTCGGTGCTTCGGTAACGGATGCTCAAACGCACGAGTGCATTTATTTTGTACCTACCTCTGAGCAAAATGATAGATATGTTTCCTGGGGGATAAAATCCATCTCCCAGGCACAAAGCCGGGCTAGCCGTGTTTTCCGCAGGAGAAATTTCAAGGACACAGGAGGGCTGGGGAAAACCAGCTCTCCCTCCCAGATCAGGAGCGTGGCCCAGTGGCCACCTCCATCAGCATTTGTGCAATAGTGTCTCCAGCCCTCGCGTTGCGTTTTGAGGACCTGGAGGAAGCGTTTCAACCCAATTTCCCTGCACTGGTCCCTGCTGTGGGGATGCGTTGGCTGTGGGCACCAGCCGAGCTGACCCACCATGATGCCATCTCCTGTGCCATCCCACCGCTGCAGTGGGTCTCTCTGAGGGGATGACTGAGGAGGGGAAGGGAAAATGAGCCCCACTTAGGTTTGGGTAACGCATGACATGAAATATGTTAGGTAAACACCTTATTAGAAATGATTTGTCATCCCTCTGCCTCTCTCAGCTGCATGTAGCTGTATCTCCAGACTATTATAGTATCAAATATATTTTACAAGAGTTTTACCTACAGGTGACTTGCTCTTTATTACTGAATGTAGGCAAAATCAATACTTTAGTAACTAGAAGATCATTTATTTTGCTTTTTGAAACATTTTTCAACAGTGGGAGAGCAGCTAAACCCCGCGAAGCTATGATTAAGAACCACAAACTCTACCTTCCTTTCCTTCTCCCCCTCCTAACCCATTTATTGACTTAAATAGGTAATTTCCAAACCCAGAACATCATCCTGAACAGCCACTGCTTGTGCATGGTTTTCTTTTTTTTTTTTTTTTTTTTTTCCCCTTGCAGACAGATAATTCTTTAAACTTGGATAATTTCAAGGGGGAATCAACTTAATATAAATGTACCTGTCACTGGTTGAAATAGAAGCAGATTCTGGCCTTTCAATAAGGCCACTTCTGCAGTCCCACACTGGGGAAAAATCAAAAATTGCTGGGAACTGATAATGCATTCCTCCAGCTCTGCAGCCCTGATGGAGTTCAGTCAGGCCAAATACCCCGGCTGCTTTTATGTGTTTATTTTACCTTCTGATTTGTTTTGAAGGTCATATGATGCAAAGATGTTGGAGAGAAAATGTTTGTTTTTTAAGGAGTTTTGTCCCTAAGTCACAGTGCTCCGCTGCTGGCAAGTGCCCCTCAAGGAAAGGAAAATGCCACCAGGCTTGTGCAGAGGGAAGAAAGGCTTTTGCCTCTTCTCCCCAGCCACAAAGGTTTTGTTATCCTGCAGGTTTGCGGCTCCTCTTGTTGTAGCTGCAGCTGATAAAGAACTTAATCAATAGTGAAATAATCTCTGGGAGCTGAAATGTCCACATGTTACGATGCTTGGGAGGATGGACTGGGAAGGAGCGAACAAGTGACGTTGCTCTAACCGTGGAGACGAGGGCGGCTTGGATGAAAACTTAGTCTTCAGGTGCACAATAAACAGATGACATCTATACTCCACATCAGCCTGGAGTTTTATTCACCCTCCTGGTGAGCTCCTGTGAGCTGAGGGGAAGGGCATTCTCCCACACAAAGGTGGGGAGGAGCGGCCAGGTGCTGGCAAGCGCCAGGAGGAAAGACCTTCCTCCAGAGGATCAGCTCTTCAAGCATCTTTTGCCCACCCCAAGGTCCACTTCCCACCCATCCCACCACTTCTACCCACTCTGCAAACGCCTGGTCCAATGACACCCTGTAACGTGGTCGCTTCGGGCTCAACCAGCCCACCCAGGGTCCCATACCCATCTCCTGCTCCCTTCCAGCAGCAGGAGCGGGACACCAGCTTTAGGGAGCTTCCAAGTTCATAGGGTGTTATCTGCATCTCCCAGCTTGTGAGCTGCTGCTGAGACTTTGTACCTCTGTTTCACCCCAAAACAAGGAAGGAAAAGCCTTGGGCATCTCGCCATCTTGCACATCTGAAGGAAGCAAAAGGAAGCAGGAGGGACAATATAGGAGCTATGAGCTCCTGCTCATAGCAGGAGCTATGAGAACTGGTGGATGATTTCTGTGTCTGCCCCTCGAATATACCACCTTCCTGGGGGGGGTAAATATGGACGAAATATTGCCACTGGAAAAAAATCACAAAGAGAGATGACTCCAGTTTTGGGGTTGGTCCACTCTGAATTTGCATATTTGGGTATTTTTTTTAGTGGTTGCAAAACACGTATTTACAAGTCAAGGAGAAGAAAATTAAATTTTATTTCCTGATGGAGCATTGCTGTCAGAGAGCTGTATTCCTGCTCCGTGGGCCCACACTGGTGAGGTGTTTATGGGAGACTACACCTCCCAGAAGGCATTGTGCTTATATTGACTTGACTTTTTTGGTGCATCAAGGGAACCTGCATGACCTGTGGTGCATCACTGGAAATACAGCCTGTCTAGGAAGCAGGAGCTGCAGGAGAAGAGGTAAGCCAGGTTGTAAAGCCCTAAATGCATCTGAGATACATGGAAATTCATGTTTAATTTTCCTATGACAACGCAAAGGAAAAACCAAGATGGAACAGATTTTCAGAGCATGGAAATGTTATTCTTTTCCCCTAAAAAATTAAATGTCGTTATTTCTGATTTCAAGCCTGAGAGATGAAATGGTGAGGGGGCCGTCGGAAGGGTTAGGAAGATGAAAACACAGCTGTGTAAGGAGGCAGGTTTGCGTCAGGGCTGAGCATGGCTGGAGCAGAGAGGTGGATGACAGACCTTGACTCAGCATTGGTGACTGGTTGGATGGAGCCTGGCCAGCAAGACCCCATCTCCCACAGCTTGAGGAAATCTTGCTTTATTCATATGCCACCACTCTTATATTGTTCTCTGTTTTTTTTCTCAAAAGTTGACTGTATCCATTAGTCGTAATGGCTTAAACAAAGATAATTTGGCTAATGTGCTATTATGGGTGTTTTTCCTGCATGGGCTCAGCATCTCTTTAGTTGTAAAAAAACTTCTCAACTATCCGTTGAGTATCAAGTCAAGCAAGCAAAGGTCTTTGCTTAAAGACATACACATGCACATATTTCATAGAATCATAGAATGATAGACCAGTTTGGTTTGGAAGGGACCTTTACACGTCATCTAGTCCAACCTCCCCTGCAATCAGCAGGGACATCTTCAACTAGATCAGGTTGCTCAGGGCCCCGTCTAACCTGACCTTGAACGGTTCCAGGGATGGGGCATCTACCACGTCTCTGGGCAACCTGTTCCAGTGTTTTACGACCCTTGTTGTGAAAGATTTCTCTTTATACCTAGTCTAAATCTACTCTCTTTTAGTTTAAAACCATTACACCTTGTCTTTTTGCAAAAGTCCCTACTAAAAAGTCTGTCCCCATCTTTCTTATAAGCCCCCTTTAAGTACTGAAAGGCCACAATAAGGTCTGCCCAGAGCTTTCTCTTCTCCAGGTTAAACAACCCCATCTCTCTCATCCTGTCCTCACAGGAGAGGCGTTCCATTCCTCTTGTCATTTTTGTGGCCCTCTTCTGGACCCACTCCAACAGGTCCATGTCTTTCCTGGGCTGAGAGCTCCAGAGCTGGACACGGTACTCCAGGTGGGGTCTCACCAGAGCTTAAGTATATACACAAGTGAATGTGTATAACGTACACTCTCCAGACAATATTATTTATAATCTAGATTTTTTTTTTTATAAAGTCACAAACTCAACTGATTTTCCAGAAAAATCTGATATAATAGTCTGCCAGTAACAAGAGGGATTTTTAGGTTTCTTTTTAACGGGTATTAGCACTTTTAATGAAATCTGATTTGCTGTTTTGAAGAGTCTGATTCCCTCACTCCATGTAAGCAAGGATGCTTCTCCTTTCTCTCTGGCACAGCTACGCAGGGTCAGACACACACTGGGGTTCGCAGGGCGAGGAGCCCCCACGCCCCACAGCCTGATGTGGTGTCTCATGTGTATTCTCACAGCTTTGCTACAAGGGCTGTGGGAATCGAGGCACAACCCTGTGTCCCCCCTCAAATAAATAAAAAGGAGGGGGACGTACATAAATTGCCACAGGATGGAAATAAGTTGCCCCTCAGGAGTTTTGTTGGATTTGAGTTGAGGTTTGGTTTTTTTCCTGCCACATACTCCTGCTTTTGAACCAATCTTGTCACGCAGGAGGGGTTGGCAAGTGCAGAGCCCCTTTGTGTTTTGATTTGGGTAGGGATAAATCTCCCATATGTATAAAACTTCAGATTTTTGGAAGTTCTCCGCCTCCTGCCAAAAAACTCTAGGCTGTCTCCTAATGCTTGGAAGGCCTGTGGGATAGGGAAATGATGCGCCATCACCACTTGGTGGCCAGTCTCGATTTCTTTCTATTTGATTTAAAAATGTTTTGCAGGGATATCGTTACATGGGGCTTTTCCACTTTTTCTGTACCATCTCAGATTCACGGCAGAGCTGGCCCAGGGCCTGGCTCTGGCCTGTGGGGCTGTCTCATCGGCACATGCCAAGATTTACCTTTCCCAAAGGTGGGAAGGCTGAGGACTGCCTCTCCCTTGCATGCCTGGCTGATGTTCGAATAAATTACATGCTCTTGTCTCCCAGTGGGGGAGTCCAGCATGTCTGGAGCAACGCTGTGGCTTTTTTTCATCAGGGTTTGCTCATGATGGCCCAAGTTTCACCTGGGAGAAATGCTGCCCAAGCCATGCAGAGGTCTTGCCTTGCCTTCAGTTTTCTCTTGGTCACCCCAGCCAAATTTCGCTCATTTTGGAGGAAAGTCACCAGCGGGAAGCTGGGAGGTGGCGGTTCAGGTGGTCTCACCCCCTGCGCTCCACAATCCACCGTTCCCACTAGAGGTCTGGCCATCTCGCATTCACAACGTGTCCAGCAAAGTTTGTGTCAGGGGGTTTAAACTTCAGATTTGTGTGACCAAGGAATTCCCAATTCTGTTGCATGTGTTCCCCTGTCTCTCCCTCTCCCCCCCGTCTTTCTCTTGGCTGTGAAACAGCACAAGGAGACTCTTTGTATGCTCCTAATCCTGAAGCAACACAGCTTTAGCAACATCCAGGGATAAAAGCACCATCAAACCACAACTTTATGGGGGCAAATCTCCTCTAATCCCTCGCTTTAGCTAAACAAAGCTTCTTGCCCTAATCCGCTATCGCTTTAAAAAAAAAAAAAAAGCTCAGATTTTGTTTTTAGTAAGAAGATGATCCAAAGGACTAATTTTAAGAGAGACTAACCAACTCTGACAGCTTTTAAAATAGACGACAAGAAAATAGATGCAAACTTCCCTCTCAATTCAAGGGTTTTCAGGCTATGCAATAAGAAAAATATCCAGGGTTTAACTGATTTCCTTTAAGCTCACTTTTATTGTATTAAATGCTCTGACCAACTCAGATTCAAATCACCAGGCCTAAATGCCATTTGATCTTTAAAAAGAGAGTTAAAAAGTGTGCATATTATTCCCAGGAAGGCAGTCCAAGGAAAATCAATTATCATAAACAAGGATTATATTACACACACAGTCAATATGGAAAAACAAACACGATGCTGATAATGGGCTGTTGAAGCGATTCACATCTGAAGCCACTTCGACTGCGTTAAAGATAGTTCTTTATTAATTTAAGGATGTGTGTGTAAGTATGGTAGCAAGGAGTAATCCAGTTTTTAAACAGTCAGGCCAAGCTTTCACGCCCAGCCTGAACCAAATCTTGACTTTTTCCTCCTTTTAAAAATTTTCTTTCTTGCAGAAGGTAGGAGAAGCATCACAGCTTGGCTTGGGGGCTTCAGTGTGTGTGTGTGGTTTAGCGCTGCTTGGCTTCAGGTGTGGGAAAACGCCAGGCCTGGGGGAGTCATGGGGAACTGCTGTGGTCCCCTGGGGACCCCACTGGTTTGGGTCTCAGCAGTGAGCAGGTGCCAACCTCACCTCTCCCTGGGTGCTGCAGGAAAACCGATAAACCCATCGATTCCTTCTTCTGGTTTATTTTTCTACACTTGGCAGGGTGGAGATTTTTGGGTTTCCTTTAGTGTCTAGTATGGCAGCTATCAACCTGGAGGATGAAGAATGGAGTTGTTATAGCATCATGGTTTCATCCTTACTCATGCTTTGCTCCAGAGGCGCAGGAGAAATCTGCACCCACATTTTTCCATCACATCCCATACAGCCTGAACACCTTGCTGATGCGAAGAGGGGGACATTACCATGGCTTTGCCCCCTTGACGCACCTGGGAAGGGAGGGAAGGATGGACGGGGTTGCCCACCAGTCCACTCCCATGCTGTGACCCTGTCCCAGAGCGGGGATGGGACCTTTTCTCATCACAGATCAGATCCTTCCTTCAAGTTGGCTGGGGAGCAGCAAAAAACCAAAACAGTATTTCTGTCCCCAGGGAAATTCCAGCACTTTGAAATGTGGTTTGGTGCAAATCTCACTGGGAACTCAGAATTATCTGCGGATAATTTTGGTGTCATGACGTCAAAGGACGTGAGTAAATACTGAATACGGCACGAACATGGTATTAAACAAAACTGAAGCTGCGGGAATATCTTGACATAGCATAAAAGCAGAAGTTAAATAAAGTGAGGAAACTCCCCCCCACGTGGAAACTTGCTGAAATGAAGTACTTTTGATGCTCAGCGCGCTGAGAGAGTCTGGGCGGATTCTTTGGATATTTTCCCATTATGAAAGGTTGTTGAGCGCGACATGTTTTCGCCACGTGTTGGCTGATCACAGTCAGATGGGAAGCGGTTCTGCCTGAGGCGTTCGGAGCATCCCCCACGGACCCAGCTCACGAGGGATGCCCCAAATCCCTCCCTGCTGCTGCTCATCCCAGCCTGCACCAACAGCCGTGGACTCCACTTCACATTTGAGGAAACCCACTGATGACCTCCAAGATGCTCTACCTGGTGGCGGATTACACCACCAGAGTACCCTGTGCTGGCATTTCACCCCACTGGGTACACCTGACCCACTGTACATCTGTGAGAAGGAGCATGTTTCCCTGCGGCCCCCGGCTGCCTGGGCGCGGGAGCTTTGTCCTAGACCAGAGAGACGTGTATAATCTTTGGCTAAGCTCCCCCAAGACCCCCAGCTTCCCTCTGCTCAACCACACTGAAAGGGCCCTTTTGAAGTCCACCCGGCATTGGGGGGGTGGTTTGCCCACGGAGGGCGCATGCAACCGGTAAACACCATTTCTGGATGAAAATCTCCAAAGTGCATATCCTTTTCAGCCTTAAAGTTTCCCTTTCTCATTGACCTGTGCCCAGAAGTGACTCCTGATTTGAATAGCAAATAGTAGCTGTCTTTCCCTCCACAGCTAAGCTGTTTTCTTTTCTTCCTCCCTGTGCGAGGTGGGATCTTTTCACGACGCCCTTCAGAGTGGCTGTGCCACTGAGGAGGGGAAGGGAAGGCAGCAGAGATGGCAGATGCTGAGTGGAGCCTCCGTCTTGGCTCATGCAAGGAGCCTTTGCTGGACTTCTTTTTGCCTCTGCAGTCCCAGGCAGTGGTGGTTTTCCACCAGGTAACGATGACACTGCAGAATTGTTGTGGCACAGGGCTGGGGTTTTTTGGAAGCAGCCTTTGGTTTGGCCAGCACGGCATCGTGCCGCTCAGCAACGGGTTGGTTTTACAGCATCTTGTGTCACCTGCTGATTTTGTTGTGTATTCAGCACAAGACATGAAATAGAGAAACCCCAGTGGAGGAAAAGGATGAGCAGTGGGACACTTAAATGCTTTGAACCCCAGAGCATCCCCAGAGCAAACATATACCCCTCTGTCCCCAGCACATGCTTCAGGACAGGGATGAGACAGTGGGTTGGGGCTTGCAGCCCACAATCAGGTCCAGGAGATCAAGTGTCAGGTGTGACGAAGTTTTGAAAGGTAATAACTGGACTTTTTTTTTTCCTCCAATATTCTTCTCCTCCCTGTTGGCCTTTGGGAAAGCTGTGATTGTCACACGCCCTGGGGGGACACAGCCCTGAGGCTGTAAGCTCTGCCTTTCCCAAAACAGCCATGGGAAGTTAGCAGGTAAAAGGGGCTCGAAAGAGCTCAGCTGGGAGTTGTGGAGGTAATGGGATGCTTTCTGTCCCTCTGATGGAGCAGCCTGGGAGAGTTTCCACAGGTCACTGGTACTTTGCCTTTTCAGTGCTCTTCCACTGGAGCAGGACAATGGGGAAAGTGCCTTCATTTGCTTTTGTACTAATGAAGTCAAACAAGCATCAGGGAATTTGCACTGGGGCTCTGTCTTAGGGGTTTGATCTTATTTAAAAAAAAAAAAANGGTAAAGCTTATCCCAAAAAGCATTGAGTGGACTGTGGGCATCTGCTTTGTTTTCAAAAGTTGTGTAGTGACTGAGAGTGTGTGTGGGGGGGTTGTCCCTGGTTTTAGATTTGAAACTATATTTTTTCTCTCTTCAGGGAGAAGTGGTGGGATGTGGGAATACCTGGTTTGAGCTCATTGTTGGTAATCAATCTGTTCGCTGAAAAATACATTGCAAAGCCTACAGCCTGGCCAGCAATCCCATTTGTCCTCCACTCTTAAATCTCCAGGTCCAGGAGTCATATGACGGTGCTAGACTCCCCACTTTGACTTTTAATCAAGCTGCAGAAAGGGACGTATGTATTATTTTAAAAGTCTGAAAAGCAGAAAGAAAATGTGTGACATTGTGCTTTATTTTTCTTTCTTATCTCTTATGTCGTATAGACAAAGGCACTGAACAACCTGGTGGGAACATTTTGAGGCTTAATGCAATTATTCAGCATGCTGAGATATTTTGTAAGATTGTAAAATCTACTCCTTTGTGGTCTATATGAACCTGGCTGAAATCTATGGACTTCACTGTATCACTGCTACTGGGATATCACTTCTATTTTTTACCCTAACGAAGCGTCTGGGAGCAGAATTTCAGCCCCAGTTTTTGAGTCTGGAGCCCAGAGCATCCAGCTCTCTTCTTCAGCCTTTTCTACTCTCTATTGCTTTTCTTAACATTTGATGTGAATAGCTCATAAAAAACCCTGCAAAAAGCAAGCAAGCAGCAAACCCAAACATGTCCCCATTGCAGCAAATGCTGGAAGAAATAAATTTAGCTGAAAAATCCCTGTCTTGGTTTTTTGTTATATTTCTTTCTCTTGGATAAGGCAGAAGAAGGGGGAAAAATTAAAATCCCTTGGTTGCAAAAATGCCTTCAGTCAAGTTCTCTCTCTTACTGACAGCTCAGTTCCAGCTACAGGAGTCTTAATGATATTTTGGCCATAATGCCAAGAGAAGCAAGAAAGCCCCTTCAGACACCAGGAGCTTTCACCCGACTGGAGCAGTAAGTAGACAGCTGAAATGTATCTTTGAACTCAGGCAGGGAAAAATAGTTTGTTGTGGTGTCCCTCCTCCTCCCCGCATCCATTTTGCTGCAATGGCACAGCGGGTGCTGGTGGCATGTGTGCCTGGCGGCTCGGGGCTGTCACCCACGGGTTGGTTAGGAAAGAAGGATGCAGGCTTGGTGCTGGCTGGTGCTTCTCTTGCCAGGGTACGTCCTTCATCTGGCCTGGAGGTGTGTTGGCAGGACACAGTGGGGGACGCCTTCGGCCTTTTTAATTGTATGGGTTGTGCAAGTGTCACATGGCTGCAAACCTCATTCTGGTCACCAGCAGTGTGTGTTTCCAAAGGTTCCCTTTGGAAGGAAAGTGGCTGGACTTCCCCTGGCCAGCAACTGGTGTCACCGCTGCCTGTCCTGGCAGGCTGTGATACCTTATGGGCTTAAATGTTAGAAGTTTGTATTAAATTGAGGTTGAGCTAGGGGAGGGGGATCTGCTGTCCTCTTAAGTGTGGGTCTTCCAAGGTCTCCAGCTCCCCACTGGTCCCCAGATGGACCTGTCTCCTGCCCTACAGCTTGGCTCAACCTCACTAAGCCCTCAGCCATTGTGTCTGGCAAACGTGACTGATCTTGTACCCCAGATTTTGGAGTCAGGGACTTATACTCCTGTTTTCTGCTGCTGACAACAAACCTCCAGGTTGTTTCTGACAGCAACCCTAAGGCAATACAGGATTGTCCTCATGGATGTCCAGCCTTGTGGGGACAAAGGCAAAGGGCATCGCTGGGGAGACAGTGTGGTCCCCCCTGCACCTCTGCCGTAAGAGGATCTCAGAGACACCCCCTCCTCTGCCCACCCCTTCCTTGTGTCTTCCTCAGGGTTGAAGGTGACTCCAAGCAGTCTGGGAAGGATGCTTAGAAGTGGCATCCTGGTGCTTCCTGATGCCAACCCTGTGGCTGCTGGGGGCTGTCTCACCCGTGCTGGGTTTGGCAGCCGACCGGGATGCTCAGTTAATAGCCCGTCTGTAGAGGTGAAGCCCCAGCCCCAAAAGGAGAGTGTCATACTCCCAAGGCTTTGGGTGCTCAGTGAAAGTAATTTTCAAAAATGATATTTTACCCCTTAATCAAAGTCTTTATGCATATGGTTTAGTTGCCTTTAAACCCCAGCTGGAGCCGTTTGCAGATCTCTCTTGGCTATTGGCTGATCCTAAGTAATAAGCACTAATGTTTGAGCTTCAAAATCGCTTTCAAAGTTGCAGTCTGGTAAAGCCATCTGGTTGAAATCTGTCAGTATTTATTATCCACTGGAAGTTTCTCTCTGGGCAGCTCTGATGCTGTCTTTCGTTATCATGGAGAGCTGATCATATTAAACTAATTACAGGGAATAGCTGCTGACAAGTTCCTCTTTAATCTGGGATCTTTTTTTGAATGAGAATTAAGGTCATTCTCCAAGGCCTGGATTTTGGAAACTCCCTGGCAGCAGTTGTTAGCTAGGTTAAAATATTTACAAATCCGTGTATCTTCTGTTGCTCCCGTTAGGAATGAATAAGCAGGGATTTGTTACTTGGGCTCAAATTCACCGTTGTTTTAGAGGTCCTACGTACCATTCCCATGTACTGCTTACACCACGTGGGGTGGTTAAGAGGGGCTTTCACACATCCAAGCTGGCCAAGTCAATTTTTCTTAGTCAGTGTTTGGTTGCCTTTAAATCAACATAATTTGTTTCCCATCCCTAGACTTGGACGTGCCAAGAGAGTGCCAGTCTGGTCTGTAGCAGCAATGAGCCAAGGCTTTCCAGGCTACTAATGCTTCTTCAGCGCCAAGTTGTGAACGGAAAACAGACTGTGTGCAGACTGGTCCCTGCCTGCATCCTTAAAGGCACCTGCAGGCAGGTGGGGCAGCTCAGGGGAACCTCCTTGTCAGGAGGTTTGTGTCCCTGTGGTAAACGGCAAATGGACTGGAAGGAGTCACCAAGACCTGGGGATGGCTGGCTTCGGCTCTGCATCCCTGGTCCACTTGCTTCAGTTTCACTGGAGCTTATGGGGAGATAGGAGGGAAATCTCGGTGTTTTCCTTTGAGGGCTGGAGTCCATTTGCTTTGGATAACACCTTTTTGAGTGGTTACCTGGCTACATCCAAAGTCTGGAGGACACAGGTCCATCCCTTTCCATTGCTTTCAACGGTCTAATGTTACGTCTTCTGTCCACATTCTGCCATGAGACCTGGATAGCAGCTTCTCTGCCATGACAGGTTAACTTCTCACCTGCATTTTTCCTCCCGTGTGGATTTACAGGAGATGAAGAGTTTGCTTCTTAATGTTTATAAAGCCTGGCGAGGACTCTGCTTTCCAATTACCAACATACTTTAAAAATTATTTTCCTGTAATATGATGTAATTTATAGCGTGATCTTACTGCCAGGTCCCTAGGATGTAACTTGGTATGACTGCCTCCATCCATGCAAACAGGAGCAACTGGAGTCCTTCCCTTAGGGCTTACTCAAATACACTATATTTAATAAGAGTTAATCCCTTTAACACAGTTGCTGGCCTTGCCTTCTAAAATTGGATTAAGTCTGATGCACTATAGAGAGTTTTTAATGCCAATGAACTCAACCTGTTCTAGAAAATGGAAGTTGTAAACACGGCACGGATGCTAAGATCAGCCTAACCCTAGGAATTGGCCTTGGGAAGAGCTGCACAATGGCCTTTGTCACACCTTTAACTTGGCAGGACCTGAAGGCAAATCTGCAGACAGAAGAGCACGGCTATGAAGCGTTCAGCTGATTCTCGGCCACTCTCTCAGAGGCATAGTTAAATGGCAGCAAGGCAGAGAGAACATTTCTTATGCAAGTGTCCTGAAGAGGAAAAGCACCAGCACTAAGAGAGTGGAGAAGTCAAGCCCTAGAAGCAATCTTCAGACTGAGTAAAACTGTCGCAGATCTGACTTATTCCAGGAAAGGAGAAGTGAAGCAAATACAGTGTGTGCGTGTGTGTGGTGATCGACAAAGGGTTGTGAGACCCCGTGGGTTAAAAAGAGCTGTAGAAGGAGTAGTTCTCATTCTCCTAGAAATGGCTTTGTGAAAAAAATCCTAAGACCAATCCTTTTGGATTAATTTTCTGAAAGGTTTAGTTATTATTTTGTACCATATTTGGGGACAAAGTGTTTTACCTATAAATTTTAAATGTGTGTATTCAGATTTGAGCTTGAAGGGACAAATGAAGGTTTAGCCCTTACTTTTCACTCAGACTGGTTTCCTGAACTCTAATTTACTCCCCTCCACAGCACTGAAGTTCTCCATCTGATCTCTTTTTCAGAGCAAAGAAGGAAAAGAAAATGAACTAAATGATTGTATACGTGCCTGGATCTCAGATGCAAATACAAATGGGGCAGGATGGAGGCTGTCCTGTGGACAACACCCAGACTCCACGACACGGTCGGGACTTGTGCACGGCGCTGGGCTCTCAGTACTGAGCAAGGCTGTACCGAAGGGCAGCCGGGACTTGGCCTGATTTATTTCCTCCATACCTTTCATGCTATTTCTAATGTCCTTTACCTCCCGAAGCAGTAAGAAGAGAGAGGTGTTTGCTTAGCCTCCTCCATTTGCCCCATCATTTGTAATATGAAGCCATAAAATTAAACCCAGGATATCTGTAGCCTATTGATAGGCATTGGCAATCTCAGATTCCTTCCCCCAAAATGGAAGGGGCAGTGCATTGACACAAGCAATTGCTGGACTGCAGTGGCATTTGGATAGAGGGGGGGCAGGGGAGGGAAAAGGAGTAAACAGAACCGGGGAACTCCAGCTTGACATAAAAAACAACATGATGGATAGTCCACAGTGACCATTGGCTCCAGTGGCTGGAGGAGCAGAGAAAAAAAAAAGGCAAACAAGAAAAAAAA
>VZSZ01003702.1:22215-86839 GCA_013398815.1 Ibidorhyncha struthersii
CTGCAACCAGCCTAGGAAGATTACTGCCATAAAAGCAATGCTGGAAGGGGCTAGTTATCAAGTGGAAAACAAGAAAGTACAACCAGCTCCCCAGTCACCAGATTTAGGGGACTCTGGTTGGAAGGTTCATACTCTGGTGGGCCATTAGAGCAGAAACAGAAATGGATGCAGTAATCCAGAACATATTGAGTCTCTAGGTTACCATGAAATATAATGCAGGGAGAAATGAATTATTTTTCAAGGGAAGCTGTAGAAAGCACATATATAGACTTTTTTTTTATTGGAACTGTGTTATCAACAGTCTCTCTTAATAGTCGAAAACAGCTTCTTATGTTTTTTATAGAGTTTTAAAGATCCCTCTGGACGTGTCTGGAGGGGCTGGATGGGGGGAGCTGCAGGCAGAGGAGGGAGCGGGGGAAGAGGAGAAGGGAGGTAAGTGCCGTCAGAGTGAGCACGGTGCTGATTTCCTTGGGCTGGCTCAGCATTTGGTTATGGTGCTGCATTATTTTAATTGTACTTCATTTCTTGCACGGAAATAACGATACACATCGTCTCAGTTATATGTGGAGCTTAGCTGGCCTGGGTGCTTTCCTTTGCAAGAGGGTGAGACAGCATGTCTCTGAAAAATAGATGGAGATCAGAAAATGGGCCTTAATACTGTTTCTACCTGCCCTGGAGTACCCACAGGGGATGGTAGAAAAGCAGGTGGAGGAGCTCATGGAGAGCTAAGCTCCTCCTGATTTTGGAGGTTCAGCATCATCTCCTTGTTCTCCTAAGCCCATGTTTAAAGAATGAAAAAATCTCATGAAATCACTCCCATGACATTGATGAGACTTTAAATGTTTGGGAGTGAAAATATTAAGGCAGATCTATGAGGTTTTGATAGGTTTTTCCATTTACAAAGAGCAGTTTTATACTTTAACATCTGTATCTG
Organism: Ibidorhyncha struthersii; assembly: GCA_013398815.1. Lineage (NCBI taxonomy): Eukaryota > Metazoa > Chordata > Aves > Charadriiformes > Charadriidae > Ibidorhyncha > Ibidorhyncha struthersii. Next base: position 23,150 of record VZSZ01003702.1, read on the forward strand.
CTTCTAATATTAACACCTCGTGAAAGAGCTGCTGCTGATGACATGAAGTTGTCATAAAATGAATCTTGAGATTATAAAAATATTGTGTAGTATGGGTTCCTTTCCTTTGTCATCTGATTGCTGAGGCTCTGCCCTGTGCGTGTGTCACATTTGCAAGGCTTTTTGACAACCATGGGTAAAACAAAGATGAAAGGGATGGAGAAGAAGGAGGAGGAGGAGGGGGNGGGAGAAGGGAAGGGATAGACCCCAAGCAAGCTGAATTGCCTGGCTCACAGGAGCTGAGGTTTGAAGAGACCAGAACCACGGATTCAAATCATGAGAGCTCACAGCAGAGATTTTTAGTCACAGCAGAGTCCTTCTTAAAAAAAAAAAAAAGCTGAGTTCCCATGATGGAGAGAGCACACATGAGCATGAAAATCATTTTGCTTTGCAATAGCCTGCCTGTGTCTGGAACTGGGCAGCTGCCTCTAGAAGCAGCCTCTGAAATGTAAAGACTGCTGCATGCAGGAACCAATCCACTGGCCAGCAGTGCAGAGATATTGTCTTCAAACCACAAAGTTGGACTAAGAGGGAAAAAAGGAAAAAATCAGTCTAAAATTCAGAAATTCCTTGAAAAAATAATTATCTCAGTCAGAAAACATGTTTGATATTCTGTCTGCCCACTTAACATCAGTGTTGTCTTCTCCCTGTTACTCCACACAGTTGTTCAGCAGAAGAGCTCATAGCTACAGTGTTTACTCTGCTTCAATATTAAAAAAAAGTACCTATCTTAATAGATTCCTTAAAGTCCAGCTGATGCTATACCAAATATATAGAATAGACTACTCCAGGATTGTAAATAGATTCTCACTTCAGCCCTCTATGGAAAGATGCTGATGGCAGGATGGACTAATGTATACAGAGTGAATTTACACTAAATACAGAACAAAATAATTTCAGAGACCCAGGCAGTGATCTGGCATACTGTGCAGTCTAAATTACTATTTTTTTTAATAGCCAAACAGAGAGGTGCTTATCTCAGCTTAGCATTCACCTCTTCATTCATTGCCCTGCCGACACGTAGCCTTCTACACCAGCTCCCACCCTGAGAACCAGCCCGCAGCCCTACTGATGGATGGGAGCCCTGGCAAAAGCGCATTAGGAAGCTGTGGGACATGAATGCCGCAGCGTGATGGGCTGAACAGGCGGGCGGGTGGCTGTGCCATCTTCCCCGAGGGAAAGGGGCTTCTCCAGCCATCGGGTATCCAGAGGAACAGAGATCTCAGCGTGGCACGTGCCGGAATTTCTTTCTTACTGTGCCAGTTTCCAGGTCTTGTGGGAGCATTTGGGGTGGCGGTGGGGGCAGGTTGGCACAGATTTATATGCCAGACTTGTCTCTAGCTCTGACTCTGCTGTTCCGCCTGGGCTTCCTTCATTTAGAGTCCTTTGTTACAAAATGTAATGGATATCGCCCTAGGAGCCGTTTTCAATTGCTCGTGACGACGTAAGAAACAATTAGGCAAAGCATATTTTTGTTTATATCCTCACTGCCTCCTTTCCTCGGAGAGATTTAGAGATCCCTGGCTGGTTGGGTTATTAAAATGTTGCTCTTGGAGGCAGGATCTGAATGAATCTCGCAGGGTGGATTGGGGTCACGGCTCTCCCCGGGCTGGGTAGGGGTTGGAGGAGGAAGGTAAGGGTAGAAACCAGAATTGAAAATAACAAAAGAATTGGAAATCCAAAGAATTTATTTTTTTATTTGCTTCAGAAAGGTTTCCAAAAGCCACCCTAAGGGCAGTTTGTAGACTGGTATTGTTCTACTGACAAAACCTGCTCTGGGCACTTCAAACTGTGCTGCCAGGCTTTGACCTGGGACTGAAATCCATATTTCAGTGCTTGTGGCTGGTCAGCCAGAGTCATTTGGCAGATGATCCAGGCAAGGGTGGAAAATGTAATGGTGTGGGAGGAAGGGGAGGCAATGCTGGTCCCTGAGCTGCAGGCTGATGATGATCAGGGAAGTTCATGGCTTGGATTGTCCCTCCCAAACTGAGCTGAAGGCTGGATGCAGCGGCACGTGCCTGGACGTGGGATCCTGAGCAAGTCCTCTGTGTGTCGTGGAGGTACAGAAAGGGATTGAGAGAGGTAAGGCATCCCTCTGCATTTCTCCCTCCTTCAAGGGATGCTGATGGTGGATGTGGGCTGGCTTGGGTGCTGTGTCACTTGGTCTGGGATGAAAAAGGGTGCTCTCAGCTCAGGTAGCCAGCAGGAAAGGTTGTCAGCCAGGTGCTGAACCCAGAGGGAGCAAGGCCAGGGGAGAACCCAAAAGGGAGAGGTGCTGTTGAACAGGAGGGAAAAAGGGCAGAAAGCCCCGCCAGCTACTTAGGGAGAGAGGTGACAGAAGGTGACAAACGTCTGGGACAGCACTGAGAGCTGTGGGATGTGAGTTTGTGTCCGACTGCAAGGATGGGTTCGATGCCAGGGTCTCTGAGCACGCGATCCCATGAGCTGCTCCATGCTGGGGTTTTCCGGAGAAAAGCCAAGAAGCAAAGATTGCTGTCAAGCGGGCTGTGGGGGACACCAAGCTTGAACCGACCAGACTGATCACTCCATCCTATTCCTGGCACGGGATTGATCTCCGCTGGATGTTACTATATGGCCTGTCTCCTTCAAAATGGCACAAACAACGGGGTTGCTGTGATCATCCTTTGGGAAGAGGGCTCTCCATCTATTAGACATGTTGTTGTGTTTGCCTGGAAATGGACCCTGCTTATAAACACAAAACCAGCTGAGAGCAGCCGATGCCATCGGTGAAATACTCTTGCTCTCTGCAGGCAGACACAGTGCAGCCCCATGTCCCCATTAGGGAGGACAGGCCCCTTCGTCAGCTTAATGAGCCCGGCGATCTGCATACAAACAAGNTTGTCCTTGGGAAATTGTAGCCCGAGGATAACATAGTATTCGGACCTTCATCTGGCACAGGGAATAAACTGGAAGCTGCCTTCCTCAGTCATTTCAAATAAATCTCAGTTACTGATACAAAAGGCTCTCAGGGGGTCATTGATAAACCTCAGTGTGAAACCCAAACAGCACAGCTACCTCCTGGTGAGGAAGGAGCAGGTTTAGAATGGGTTAATTAGAAAGATAATGAGCTAACAAGGCTTCATTTCTGTTCAGTGGCTCAATGAGGAATTCATTAGAAAGGCTTAATCTAACTGAACAATCCTAGGGCTTAGAGAGATTGCTCATTGATTGCCAGCCCAAACTGTTTATTTACAGGTTTTTGCTGGCTGAAAGGTCTCATTCCTTTATTTCTAAGGCTATTCGGTTGTGCCATAAGGAGACGTGTGTCCCCAGCAAAAAGCAGTGGCAATAAAAATCTGGCAGTAAAGCCAGATGGGAAGTAAAAAGGGATCGATGTTCCCGGTAACACCAACGATCTAATTTCAGTGTGTTCCCCCAGCTGAGGATGGGGCCAGGGGAGTTTCTGTGTGGGATTTGGGATGCTACTGGAAAGAGAAATGAAATATCAGGAGAGAAAAAAAGCGGAGCACAAATGCCATGTAAGTGGGGAGAGGGGCTGGAGCTGATCCCTCCAGGCTTTTCTCTGTTTCTCACTTCATAGCATAAAATGGGTGTCATTTAAAGTCTTATCCAGGGGCTTTCAAAAACCCTGGGGAACCTTCCCATCTTGGGAGTGTGAGGTGCCTCCACAGGGTCAGGGAGAAGCCAGGAATATGCCACTGGACAAAATCTCAGAATTAAATTTCTGCAGGCAACTTTCCTCTTAGCCCTCCAGCAGCTCTGCTTCTCTCCTTTCACAAGCATTTAGGGCAGAAGGTGGGACTTTATGCTGGAATGGCTGAGGGATGGGCACCTTTCCCACCACAGGCCATGAGTCTCCAGCACATGGGGCAGTGGCGAGATTCACTGCAGCCCTTCGTGTTTCCCCATGGTCTGGTTTTCCTGTTTTTACAAACTGAATCAGTGTTGGCACAGAAGTCCCAGGAGGATTCCCATGTTGAGATCATCCTCTGAAAGTACCTCTCTCCTGAGAACTGACAGTTTGGTAAAATTTCAAGCCAAAACCTCTTTTAATGCACCCTTTTGATGATCTGACCCCTGTTTCAGAGGGGTTTCCTTCACAGGAAGGAAAGTTGGGTTGCTGGTTTGTTTGTTGTTTTTTTTTTTTTTTAAAGGGAAGCAAAGCTGCGTGGTCTGCTCCTGGAGACTACACCAATGTGGTTCATGTCCAGGAATCTTGTGCCAGAACTTCCACCAAATTGTGAGGTCGTGAGTTTGTTCACGACCTCACTCACCCATAGAACCATAGAGCTGGAAAGGAGCTTAAAGGTCATCTAGTTCCAACCCCCTACTATGGCCAGGGACACCTCCCACTAGACTAGACACTTCCACCACCATCTAATGGTGCTTTTTAGCAACATGTGATGGGGCTATATTTAATATAATTACTGTCCTGAACAAGGGGGGAGGCTTTCTAAGGAGAGACAGCACCTTTGATAAGACCATCTGCTATTGTCAGAAAAATGGTCTGGATGATGAGCGTAGACACGAGTGAGGTTGAGGGCTGGAGGCTTTCAAAGATCCCTTGGGCATCTTCTAGTGGTGTAAAAGTGAAAAAAACCTAGAGTGCCTTTAAATATAAAGGAGACTGATAGCTGATCTGCCTCGGGTCTTTGTAACCTCTCTGTGGTCGGTGAGCACGACCTGTCGATCAGAACCATTATGTTTGCACCAGCGAACGAGACTGGTGGTAATTTCTAGATGGAGTATGTTAGAGTTACATTATATTTGCTGAGCTCTTTAAAATCTTGCTAGATTAATAGCCTTAAAAAAAAAATCTATCTTAGTGCCACATTAACCACAGGCCACAGTGTATTAACTGACAAAACTCAAATTGTTCTTTAATATTCCTAAAGCCGTTGTTAAGCACAATACGAACAATTTTCACTTTCAATAAGAATCTGACCCTGGATTTGCCCTCTGCCCTGACCTGGGTCTTTCTCTACAACCATGAGGGACCATGCAGAGTCGTTCTGTGCTCCCTTGAAATGATGATAATTAAAAAGCATTTGCTTTCAGATTTTTCTTCCATCTGATTATCCCTTCCCCTTTGGTTTTTCTCACCTCCTGGATGTGCAACCGGACTTCCAGTATTTTTTTTTCTGCATCATCACTGAATTCCTCTGTTCTTTTGGTGAATCATAGCACACAGCAGTCCAGCTTTTATTTACTGTTATGTTGGACCTCCTGGGGTTTATTTATGGGAGAGAGAAGCAACAGAGCCCAGTAGTCAGTGCGTTATTCTGCTGATGTGCTTGCTGGCTGCGTGCAAGTTAGTGGCTGTCTTTCACCTCAGTTTTCTCATGCTGTAAAGTCTGAATGGCAATACCTGTCTGGAAAGCTTTAGGTGAGGTTTTAACCAGGTAACATTAATTGTCATTACAATGAAGTATATGCTAAAAGTTGGAAAAAAATAAGAATAAGTAGCAGGACTTTTTGCCCCCATGAGATGTGTTATTAAAAGGAAGAGCTTCATATGTCTCTTGTGCTGATACCTGGACATTTACGTGGTCAGCCTCAATGTCCAGTTAGTGCTTCCCAGTGATTTGCAAGGGATATGAAACTTCATGCTCCAGGGTTTAAACTGATCTCCAGGTGTTTGGATATTACCGTGTAGTCACGGACCATTTGCCATCAAGCAGTGTTATTGCACCTTCTGCTGAAATCACTGGTGCTGGTTCCTGGCTGGGATCAGAGGTGCAAACCAGAATACGGTAACTCCTGGCTACCTAAAATTGCAACCAAAAGGGGAATATTTGGAGGGAATAATCAACCACATATAAAGGAGGAGACCTGCAGAAACCCAGACACCATCAGTTAGACATCATTGTTTAAGGAAACCTCTTCTCCAGCACCATGTAGGTTTGGGAAGCAATCATCCTCCTCCCTGCCTCCCCTCCTGTCTCCGCCTGCCCTGGCAAGTGCTGGGGCACTGCTGTTATCTCAGTGACCAAAACAATGAAGCTTAAAAATGCCCTCCTCCTTTGCTTTTTTTTTTTTATTTTTGGAGGACAGATTTCAGCCTGGATCAATTGGCTGATCAGCATGGGGGGACAGAGAGGCAGAAACTTCTTAAGCCGGTCCAAGGAGTGGCTGGGCCTCCCAGATTTAGAGCAACTGAGGAAATCAGGGCATCTTCTTCTGGCCAGGAAATTTTTCTCTCCTATTTGGAATAAAAGCAGCTGTTAAGTATCTTGGGCACCGATCCCTCGGACATGCCAAGTGGGAGAAAAAGGACTTGTAGCACCTGATCTGTTTTCTGAACTGACTGGCAAATTTTCATGCTTCAAAAATAAGTACAGAATGCAGAGATTTGCAAATAGGCCAAAGAAAAAAGAGGAAAATAACTTCATTTACTGGTTTATTCAGAGCAGAGTAGACACACGACTCCATTGTCAATTTGGACAGCCTCTGTAAGTGAAAGAAAACACTCAGATTTCAGCATTTCTGACCGTCTACTTCTTTAAAATCCTTTAAAATCGTGCACCCGGAGCTCCCCTAAGAGTAAGACTATGTAATTCACTACCTGCACTGACTGTTGCCAATGTGTGTTTTATGGTTTTGGCTGCTGCAATATAAAATCAGTACGTGGGTAGGTTTTATTTTCCTCAATCAGAGGACTTGGTAATGCTGCACTGGTGCAATACTGCAAAATATTTATTAGCTCAAAGAAGATCGTGGGAAGAATTGTTGAAAGCAGAATTGATGTTCCTAACTTGCAGTTTTCTTTGCTCTTGATTTTAGGTACCTGCTCTTGCAGAGAAGTAGTTTGGGGGGGGGCTGGTGGAAAGAGAAAAGCGTATTGTCTCTATGTTTCCCATGCATTGTTCCCTATGAAAGCATCTCCCTGCAACCTTTACCTTCTGTTCAGACGGCCGCAGCCTGAGAAGAGAGAATGGCAGATTTGTGCTTTCTAAGCTCCAGATGGGGCTCCTTTCTTCTTCCTCTGTAAGTTAATGGTGTCTTGCTGAGACCAACTGGGCATGTAAAGATTTGGGCAAAACTCACAGCAGTGGTCTCATAACCTCAAGGCTTCACCGTCTCATCCCAATGTGACGGCCGGTCCCCAGTGGAGCTTGCCTGTGGCTCTGATGTGGTGCCAAAGGAGATGGGGAAGGTTATGTTGATTACATCTGTTTACTAATGGTTAAATAAATTAAAAGCCCATTGCAGACCACCAGCAGGCCAGGGTTCCGCAGCCCCTGCTTTCTGCACAAGGTCCCATTTGCACTCTGGTATTGCTTTCTGTGTGTCAGTATTGCCAGGGTTACTCTGCTTTGGTCAGGATGAATCGTCACAAATAAAAATAGATGAGATATGAGCTTCCTCCTTCCAGCAATACCAACTGCCTCGGCCAGATCCTCTCATCAGACCAAGGTGATGTCAACAAAGTCAGTGGGCTGTGCTGATTTGCACCAGAGGGCAGCTGGATCAGCTCCCTCCTTGCCCACATCCTATGCTAAAGGCAAAGATGGGAAGAAACGTCTGTGGGATCCCCTCTGAGACCTTGGTAAGCCACGAAAGAGCCTGCAGGAGGATTTTGTACTTTGTTGTCACTGTTGGTACAGCTTGGGAAGGGTCTGTCCTCGATCGTGGTCCCTTTTTGCTGGGCAGTGTGTAAACTCATTGTAAGGGACAGTCACTGTCCCGAAGAAAATGTAGTCTTGAGAAGTGGAAGGAGAAGTGAGGCAGCGAGAGAAGTGCCCGCAGTGGAGGGAGGCTGGGGAAGTGCTGGGAAGAGGATTCCACTCGGGGGTCTGATCCAACACTGTCACTACAGCCCAGCAGGACCCTGATGAAAGGAGGCCTGGAGGGTAAGGAAGACTAAGTAGCCTGATAGGGCTCCTCTGCCTCTAATTTCTTTGATTCTCTGAGCTAAGCCATCAGATCCCTATTTGAGGATTTTTTTATAATTCATTCCTAAGCAGCCAGATTACCAGCCATATGGACAAAGGATACTAGAGAAAGATTATTAAGATTATTAAAACAGATTATTTTTGCCGTTGGAACAGAAGTTGTGATCAGTGGGTAAAGCCTGAGATTTTCCTCACTCCTCTCGCATGCTGAGGTGGTTCCCAGTGCTTCTTCATTTCACTTATGAGGGATCACAACATCTTGTGCCTTTCAGTAGTTACCCTGGGTGCCTCTAGAGACACTCCTAGCTCTCCTGGTGCTTGGCGGTGTGCTGGTGTCCCATAAAACCTTGTTGACTCAGGTGAAAAATTCATCCCAACTGTGTCAAGAAAACCCTTGTCTGGTATTTCAGGGAAGGAATATACCAATTAAGCAAATGTCTGAAGAAATAAGAGCTCAAACAAATGGCAGAAATTTGGGCCAAGGTGTTTCTCGGGGACTCTGCTCATCTTGTTTTCTATCCATTGCTGTATGGCTGTTGGGAAAGGAGGCAGAGGCACAGTGCATAGCCTGGTTTGTCTGTCCATGTGTGTGCAGTCTCTATATGGGAAGGGATCAAATCTTTTTTCCTGTTGACCTCCTCCAGTTGGATGAGTTTCCCTCCTGTTCATACTGCTGCCTGGTTTCCTTTCCTGTGGGAAGGATATAAGCCCATCAACTCATCAACGCAACAGCACACCAGAGGTGCATTTCTCTGGACTACATGAGGGCTGGTATTTATACACGAATTAAGAACCACACAGTCACCCTGCCAGAGCACCTGCAGGTCCCTTTTGTAAGAAGGTTTTGATCTAGCTGAACTTGCTGGAGTCATCTTGTAGCAACCAGTGCCTGCCTTGGGCTTCCTGGTGCTTACGCTCAATACCCACAGGACCTGGGGAATGAGTGAAACAGCAGATGCTTTTAGGGTAGAGAGCTGGTGGCCACCAGGCAAAAAAAGACAAGGGCTTCCATACTGTTACTCGCCCAACCCAACCTCAGAGCTGCTGGTGCTTTCTGGAGCAGAGATGTGTAATCTGTTCTAGAGACTGGAAAATCTCAGTGTGGCTGATATCAGGTGCTGCCTGTAACCAGTGATGGTGGAAGGGATGTACCCAAGAGTTACCCGTGCATCACTATGTGTATGTGTGGAAATCATGTGGGTCCCATTTGCTCTGATGGGCACTTGTGTTGGAGGAAACTCTTCTATGACAATTACCCCAAAAGGGAATCTCATCTCTGCCTGCTCACTCTTTTGGAGATACAATCTCTCTTCTCTCGCATCATCCATCATTATATTTGTGATGCCGTGAGTGTATCCAGCTCTGTAGCAACAGAAGAACAGAGCACAGCACTGAACCGACAGAGGAGCTACTGTGGTAGAGAAGCCCCTGGGAAGGCTCAGCCACAAGTCACTACAGAGAGACTTGCAGAGGTACCAGGCACAGATGTTATTTTTGGTGTAAGTGTTCTTGTTTCAAGTTCTTTCAGGTGTGAAGTTTCCCTGTTTGACAGCCCATCAATCACACTGGGGGACACCATTAATAAATCTGTCCATGCTTCTCCCTTGAGCTTGAAGAAAGAAAAACTCCAACTGTTAACAATTATTATAGAAAATTAACTTCATGGCTTTAAACAAAGTCTCATTGCAGGCTATTTTTACATCATAAGGAGGGAAAAAAAATCATCCTAAGAACTACAATGACATGAATTTAAATTTCTCTGTAAAACACAGATATCGCACAAAAATTTAGTCCTGCAAGTAGAGGCAAGTTCAATGGCTTCCTGTACTCTTCTGTTGAATCTGACTCATTGCTGGCTGCATTTGTTGGCTGGACACTGCAGAATGGTAGAATGGGAGTCACCAGCATTCCATCTAAAGAGCCAGCAAGGCCTGCTGCGATTTTCTAGGGACACCCAATAAAAAAAGCTTTCCCCCTTCTTCCTGAACCTCTCCCAGCATTAGTTGACCAAGCTTGGCTGTTTCTTTTAGAAAGCCTCCACTCCTGATTTCCTGACCATCAGTGATGAAGGTGAGTGATGGAGAATTCCTTCCAGCTCTTAGTAACCCATTTCAATGGCTAATTACCCTGACCTGATGATTTGCATGCTCTTACTGGTTTCAGTCTTACTGACTTCAGCTGCCAGTCCCTGGATGTTGTTATGTCTTGCTCTTCTGGATTAAAAACTGCTTTATACCAGGTGAAGTAACCACAGACTGTGATCCTGTCTAAGGTACATGGGAAGCAGGAAGGGTATATTCATGGATGAAGGTCCTGTCATCCCAGAGCTCCCTTTGGAGAACAGCAGGATCGTGCAGGAAGGTTGCTTGGGTTTTTTGTATGTTTATGCCTGCTCAAGAACCACCTTGTCTTGGCTGGTCTGATCAATTTGCACACATCAGGGAGTCAAAATTAGACACCAAAGAGCTGTCATATAAGTGGTGCAGTTGCCTTCTACCCAACACAAGTTATGAGTGGCCACAGCTCCGTGGACTCCTACTGTAACCCCATAACCTTGCAGTCACCTTTGCACGGGCACTGAGCAGAGGACTCTTCTTCAGCCTGTGTGCTTTCTAGAAGCTCACTGCAACCTTCCTGTGTGCCTTCTCCTACCAGAGCTCCCTGGGCAGTGTCTTTTCCTTCCCTCTCTCTGTCAGAAGCTTTCTCTGGGTTGATGAATCCATGCACAGCAGTAGGTTATATTCATTTGTCTTGTTCTCCAGTTCATTTATCACAATGAGTGCTCTGTTGTGGAGAATCCTGATAGAAAGTCCGCTTATTCTCCTGGTTGGCTGAAATGTGGCATTTCAATCAGCTGATTGCTTATTACTGCGACCTTGCTGGAAAATCTAGGCGGCACCTGGAAGGGTGCGGGGAGAGGTCTTCCTTTGTCACTCTTCTCGTGTGGAAGAATGATAATAGCATTTTCATTTCTCTCCTACTGCCTGCTCTGAAGAGTTTTGCCTTGGCTTTCATTTTCCCATTGCTATTTTCCAATCACTTCATGAGGGATGGAAAGGTTTCATTCACTCTCCCTCAAACAGTTCATTAGCGGGGAGGATGGGGGGCTTGCAGCTGTAGGCTGATGGAGGAGCATGTGCATATATAATAGACACCATGGGATCTGCAGAGGGTCCTCAAGCACTTTAATAGTGTCCAGGGGAATGGATTAGATAAGGATTTCCTAGGTGTGCCTGACCAGTGAGGCATTACGAAGAGGATTTAAAGGTGTGACACAATCCACTTCCCATCTGTTCCTGTCCCTGTCCCCAGGTCCCACAGGAGAGCTCAGAGGATCCCCAGCTGTTTGCAGTAGGGTGTCTGGCACCACATCGCAGGTGATCATGCCAGGCCTGGCAGTGTGAATGGGACAACTAGTGACATCCTGGGGTGGTGCTGGGGCACGTCTGGGGTCTCCAGCCCAACCTCCCATCCAGAGCACAGCTGTTGCCAGCACCAGGTCAGGCTGGCTGCGGCTGCATCTAGCCAAGGCTTGAACTCCTCCAAGAGTGGAGATCCCCCTCCTCTGGCGTCTTGTCCCAGTGCTGCACCACCTGAATGGTATTTAACTGCTTCCTGCTGTCCAACATGGACCTTCCAAACTGCACTTTGTGGATATTGCTCCATGTTACATTGCTTGGCACTGCTGAGAAATGTTTTGGCTCTGTTGTCTTTCTAACCACCTCCAGTTAGCTGTAAGCAGCATTAGATCCCCCCTTTAGTCTTCACTGACAGACTAAACAAGATCTCCTTGGAGGACATGCCCCAGATCCCTTTTCCCTCTTGACCTGCAGATCCTAGACTCGATGTTTCCAGCTGTGGCCTCACCAAGACTGAGCAGCGGGGATGATAACTTCCCTTGATGCCCTTGCTGCAGTAGTCCTAATTCAACAGTATCTAGACCAAAAGATGGGCAAAATCCATCTATCATCAGCACTGCATCAGTGGCTAAAGCAGGGGAGAAACATGGGAACAAGTGACCTCTTAAAGTGCCTTCCACCCTAACTTCTGGGAGAATGTGACCCACGCTGTGAAATCATCCCAACTGCCTACAAAAACATCTATAGGGGCATCTACAGAGATTCTCCTGGGCACGGTGTAAATGGGTGTGATTTGCCCTGATTTTTTCTGGCACAAGTGATGTCTGCTGGTGGTTTGGTTTGTGTATGTGGCACATTTTCCCTGTCACAGCCACACCAAGAACCATGTCAGTCCCTACAAAGTAGATGCTACTTGCAGGTTCAGGCTTGAAGATGTGTGCATGGGTCTAACCTTAAGTACGGCACTATAGAGGATTGCATACTTTTAAAAAATGAGCTATTCAATAACACATGTCACCGTGCCATAAATGTGGATGCTATTCTTTAACATTTCCCCCTGCATCTATCCTTTCAGCAGCACAAGACTTAGCAGAGGAACATGATGCAGCCTGAGCTCTTCCCCATCACCAGTCAGAACAAATGGATTCCAGTAGCAAAGCACACCATGGCTTTATCATTCTTTTGACAGGTAATTTTCTCCCCAGTGAATATATCCGAGGCTTTCGCAAAGCACCTCTCAGTGGCTGGAATGAAGTTGTTTCACTCCTGGCAGCGAGGAACGAGCCCGGCAGTGGCCTTGGCTTGTTGCTCTGTGTCTCTCCGAGCCCATGCCTCTGAAAGCCTGGTGAGATTCTTTATTATCCCCCGATTATGTCATATGTCCTCACTTGCCTGTTATGACCATCAGGCATGTTATTTATTACAGTGTTTTTCCGCCAACCTGTTGTGGTCCCTTCTCTGAGGCATTTCACACACCACTAGGAGATAATATCCTCTCCCAAGAGTTCACAGTAGAAAAGCTTACTCAGCTGCAAACTCAGTTAAGTGTTGCCCCTCACTTGCTAGCAAAACCAAAATTCAAACGCAAGAAGGGCTGTGGTGTGCTGTTGAATGCAAAAAAAAAGGAGATACAACTTCCACTGCAGGGGGAACCAATACCACCGATTGGAACGACCTGGTAGGGGCATATTGCAAGGAGGAAATTCAGCCCAGGAGATAGGGTAATGGGTCTCGAGGGAAACTGGGGAAAGAAGTGGAAGCTCCAGTGGAAAAGCTTGGGCCATAGAGTCAAAATGAGGGTAAGAACTTTTCCAGCTTTCACAAGGATATGGATGCAAACAGATGACCATCACTGCTGTCCTCTGGGAGGTTTCAAATCCTCCAGAAAGATCTCAAAATCCCAGCATCCCACATCAGAGCAGAGAAGTGGTCCTGCAGGGGCACCTGCAGAGTCATTTGGCTTCAGTGTTGGGCTCACGGTGCCTTATCAAAGCAAAGGCTTCAGCATCATCCCTGGGTTTGGCTGCTCAGGAGGAACTCAAACAACAAGCAAGGCACTTACACACAGGGATATTTCCAAGTGAAAGTGTGTTCTGCTTTTGAAAAACTCTTGGTTTCCTCTCTTTCTTTTTTCCACCCTTTTCCCCCGCACCTGCTAGTTTAGTTTTCAGCCAGACCAGTTGCTTGAACTGACACAACTTGTCACAGGTCAGAAGTATAAGGAAGGGGACAGGAATGCACAGACATGTGGGATGGGATGAGAACAGAGCACAACAGTCCTGCTATAAATAGGCTTCAGCTAGGGAAGAACCTGCTCCCGAATGGCTGAATGGTTATAGAAAAGACCGATGTTGTTTGCTGGACATTGTTCGTTTAAAGATTTTCCCACTATCAGTAAATCCCCTTTGGATTCAGGGTCTGGCATACTGGAAAATCATATTTCCAGTGAAGCTGAAATGCTGGGGCTGTGCAGAGCTGGGCACATGCTAGTGGAGCCAGATCCTGCCACTTCCAATGCGGGGCCCCAGGAAACCCATCCCTTTGGTCATCACCTCGCTCGCCTCTCTGCATCTCTCTTCAATCGGTCCAGCTGGGTCTGACACCATTTGAAAGCTTTCTTCCCTCCAGGCCTTCGTGGGTCAGTGCCTGAGTCTCAGACCTGCTAGTAATGAGCCTTATAAAGAAATAATGAGCTGGAAAGAGAGGAAGACAGGGAGAAGAAATTCCTCCAGACATTTGGTTTATTATTACTATTTTTTTTGGCAATAGCCGTGATCCAGACTTGCAAAGGATGCTTTTCTGGGAGAGATGCTTTTGCCACTTGCCTCCTCCACTAATTCCCTTACTGCAGTTTGGAAGATTTAATATTTCTGTTAAAACACAGGAGTCCTGAGCAATTCAAGGGTCTGAATTTCACTGCCTGAACAAAACTGCAGAACTGGGTTGTTCCTGGGATGCAGGTAAGATCCAGTTATTTCCCCAAAATAGCAAACATATTTTTGGCACCAAGCTTTAGGTCCTGGGAAGGCAGAGAGAGTAAATGATGATGGGAAAACCTTGTCAAGTCATTGCTCTTCAGGGCTGCAGGTAGCGTGAGATGCTGGAAGCATCCCATGGTTGGCTGTAGGTCCCTCCTCCTTTGCAGCAGCGTTATGTGGGTGCTGGTGGTCACTGCACAAGGCTGGGGGAATATTTCTTCCAGCTCAGAGTATTTATTTTGAGACATGATTCTAAACCAGGACCAAGAGAAAAATGAAACCCAAAATCTTCTTCAACAGAGAAAGTGATGTAGTTACCTTGGTTCAGGTGTGATGGAAAAAGTCTGCTTTACTTCTTACCGTTTTAATTTGAATTACCAGGAGGCAAGTGTTTCCCTCAATTTGCTCAAATTCTAACATTAAAAGCTGTAAAGCAAGAATTACAGAATTGAGAACACTTTGAATCAGGAGGGGTGGAGGAGCACATGACGTAAGTCAGATTTCCTTTCTTTCTCTTCTTTTTTTAATTTGAAAAGACGTCATTTCGGCTGAACCGTTCCCCCAAATAGACAAATGATGAATTAATTAGCGAGAAGGGCTCTGGGACTGACTGGCAGAAAGCCTTCCCCATGGATCATCTCCTGTCTTGTGGAGTATCTGGACCGTGACTTGGCCCATTCTCACGGTGTACAAGTTCATGGCATAGTTTTTCCTTCCCCATCACTTACTGAAGATCTCGGCGCCATGAGGACAAGGACAAACCAGTGGGGCAAAACCTTTCTATTTCTGTATCTTACAGATTCCCAGGGATGCGTAGGAGAGTTCAGAGTTACAGCAATCAGGAATTAGAAAGGTTCCTTGTAGACCATAGCTCAGTTAAGACCATGATGCACAGCTTTATGCGGAGAGGTTATTTTACTAGGGGGTGTCCCCACAATTCCTGGGGTGGGTTTATCGGCCCTGTCATAGGTTTTGTGGGTAGAGGTGTTTTCTACTAAGTCCCCCTACTGGGACTTCTGGTCCTTTTTCTCCACAGCTCAGCAGAGTTCTCTTCTGCAATGCAGAGTTAATATCCCTCCTCACCTCCCTGCTTATAGGTCGAGGAACTGCATCAGCCTCTCTTGGCTTTGGATTGGCAACACGGCCCAGAAACTCTGCACCTGGGTCCCTGTTGGACCACTTGTCCAACCCAAGTTCTTGTCTTATAGTCATCTAGCCAAGAGGTGAACCCGTTTTAGTCCTTTGTAGTTGCAGAGAGATCTGAAACTGCTGTTCTCTTGATTTTCCACACATAAGCACTGTGCCTCTCTCCTTTGCTGAGGCAGACTGCAAAGGGAGGAAGGTTGGGCTGTATTTCCATGACCTGAGGACCAGCACAGGGGCAGCTACCAGGGTTTGCACTGTGCAGCTGCCTTAGTGATGGAGGGAATGCCGAATGGGGGGGAAAGCCCAAGGGACCAGCTGAGCGAGAAGCAGCGTGCCCCTCTTTGAAGCTCCCAGCTGAGCTGGGCAAGCTCTGCTGGTGGGTCAGTGGTCCGAAGGAGCCCTGGCAAGGGGGCAGACTGGGCTGTGGCACTCATCCTCTGCTCCCCACACCCTTGTCGCAGGCCTCCCTGAGCCCCCGGTCCCCGGGACACAGCCCACAGCGCTGCGAGCCTGGCCAGCTCTGCTCAATTTGAGCAGATCTATTTAAAATTCAGCTGGGAGATGGGCTCCGGCTTGTTACAATGCTGTTGCTGGAAATGGAGTCATCACCGGAGACTATTCCTTTTTACAACTTTAGGTATATAGATTTCCTCTCAATTCAATTTATTTTTATATAGTGTCTTTAATACACTGTCTCTCCAAACGCTTTAGCAGATAGAATTGAAATAATGAGATAACGCTTTGCAGAAGTGTGTGCAGCCGCTCTCAGACGGGCAGCGGGGTAAAGCAATAGATGGAGATGGAGCAGAGAGCGCAAGGTGGAGGCAGCATAACTTGGAAGCAGCAGTAATATAAGCAAACATTCACACAGGCTATTACGGTGAGGCTGAGAACTGATGGGTATGAGGAAAAGCCTGTAGTCAGGTGCGCTCGAAAAGGAGGAATTAAGGAGCAATTTGAATTGAGGAAAGATGGCTCTAAAGGGGAATGCATTCAAGGGAGGGATGTTTTCAGACAAATGGATCAAAGGCAGTGAAAGCAAACCTTGATTCTCTCTGTTCATTGGGAATGGAGGTCTTGTTTGTTCCTCCATCACTGCAATATGAAACAGAGCTGGGGACAGTGCTGGTGCCGCGGCTCCGCTCCAGAGAAGTGCTTGAATTGCTGCGTTGCCCTATTGACTTCCCTGGAAATGGCCAAGCGTGCAAAGATGCAAATGCACCCAGCTGGAAATTTCTCTTTGAGCTTGTTTTTGCTGGATAATGTTGATATGAGGAGCGCAAAAGGTTTTAGAGGAGACGAACCAGTCAGAAAGGGAAACTGTGTTTTAGTCTCATTAGCACACAAGTGACCGAACAGACTGCTTTCATGTTTTTGTTAAAAATAGACATCGAATGAAAGCTCTTCAGTGAAAAATGTGAACAAAATTGGAAAGAAAACTTAATTTCATCCACCTCAACTCACTTTTATTCAGTAGGGAAGAGCAGCGTGAGTAATTTCAGCACTTTTTTTTTTTCATTACAATTTGGACCAGCAGGAAAAATGAAATCATAGGTTTTCCTGTAAGAGGGACAATCCTGTCACCACTCAGCCACGCTGAGTGACGGGAGAAAAGTTGAAATGCTTTCTTGGACTGGGATTTCTGGGCCTAACCAGTGACAACTGAACCTGAGGGTAGTTTCACTGGGACTTCTTAAGGGACAAATCTTGAGTGACAGGGAAAGCCGTGGGCAGACAGAGGCTGCTAGTTGGAGATGAGGCAAGAGGATGGAGCAAGCTCCTTGATACCCTGCAGTACCAAACAGTTTTGAATCACACCTGGAGATGAACGGGGAGCCGGGGGGTTTGATGAGCACAGCATGGCTTGCGTAGAGACAGCGCGCCCCTTGCAGCTGTACTGATGCACATGGGTGCATAAGTTTGGGGAATGAAACTATCGATGAGGTAACACGCCATGACTCCATTGCTGAGTTATTTGGGGAGCGTCTACTTTCCAATGTGCTTGCGATAGCTCCCTTCCCAACGCCCCCTTCGTTTCACACTGCCAAGCTGTCTTTCCTCAGTACTTGGTGACTCCCACCAACACCTCTGTGTGGAAGCTGCTCACCTGGCCCTGCCTCTGCTCCATCTGAAGGAGGCTGAAGATCCCCAAATCCTGAGCTCTTCAGAGGGGTGGGGAGGGGATTTGGCCGGCCAGGAATGGTAGTGAGAACTGACAGGGAGAGGATGGAGGACCCAGGGCGCTGCCTGGTTAAGCTCTGCTGCTGCAGCATCGCCGTGGGAGTGATGGGTGCCAGGAGTCCACCAGCTCAGCATGGCAAGGGGCAAATCTATTAGATCCCAGTGGGGGTTATAACTGGGATCTGTCTTGAATATCGCAACAGGACGGTTGGCAAACACCAGGGAAAAGGTTGTGGGTGAGAAGGCAGGGATTGCTCCTCTCCCTGGGTCTTGCAGGAGCAGAGCTCAAGAGGGGTTCCTGGTTTGCTGGCTGCTTCTTCTCCTTTTCTAGACCTGCCACTAAAAGCTCAGCGAACATCTTTTATTTGCTCTGAATATGCCGATGTTTTAGGTAACATGACAGTGAAGTGGACATCTCCTGCACAAGAAATCCCAGTCTGGGTCCCCATTTCTAAGTGAGCCTCAAATCTTGGAATAGCTTTATCCTTGTAGAGGATGGGTGGTGGCTCTGAAAGCAGAGCTGAACCAAGCTGGGAGTGTTCGGATCTAGGGTCCTGATTTGGACTTAAAAGAAAAGGTACAGAAATGTGAATTTTGATTATGTTTCATTTAATGAGTTTTGAAAAGATTTGGAGCTGAATTAAAAGTAAAAAAGGCCAGGGAGATGAATGACCCTTATATTAAATTCAATTGGCTTTTGTGCAATTTGTTGCATAGCGAAGCCTCGTTAATACATTTTGCAGGTGGTTGGGTCATTTGTCATCAGAATCACACTTTATGGAAGGCAACTTTCCTCCCTCTTCAGTTAGTTTGGTCTGAAATGAGTTTCCCTGGATCCTGTCTGCTGGCAGGAGCTGAACTGGCTTCAGCAGAGCCACATGGTTTCATGGCAGGGAAGGATCTGGCCTGTTATTTTCTATCTGTTTATAAGTTATCCTTATATAACATGGTCTACAGTTAATATCTCAAGTATAGGTAGCCATAGCCCTCATCCATTAGAAAGAACCCAGCCCTATATTATAGTTAATAATATTTATTGTTTCCTTTTGTTTTTCTTAAGAGCCAAGACAGCTTCCCTCTCCAGGGGGGAGAAAGGCTGAAAAAAAATAGAAAAAGCTTATTTTGTTTGCATTTTCCTAATTTGCTTTCCTCTGGCTCAGATATGTGTTGCCTATAAGCTATTAAAACTCTTTCTCTAGGGTTATTCTCCCCCCTTCCTCCCCCATCTGATATTCACAACTTCATTCTGCCTGGATCAATGACTGCAAATTTGCTTTATGACAACTTGAACAAACCCATGATGGATCAGAAAGGACCTCAAAGTAGGCTGAAGCCTACTCAAGTCAAGAGCACCAGACACGTTTGTTAAAGACCTCATTGGCCTCTGATCCTTGGGTTGCTGCAGTATTGATTTTTAGGGTCCGAGCTCAATTGTGCTGGAAGTCGAGTCGTATGGAGTCGCATGCTCATGGGGGAGACGGCAGCTTTATAATGGGAACGGATCGATGGGGAATGATTTAGCACAGAGGGACCTGGAGGCTTGGCAGGAAAGTTAAGCAATAATCGAGTTTTGGGCTGAGAGCCGTTTCAGGCTGGCGTGCTGCCTGTCTCACTCGGTTCGCAGAGCTCTGGGGCCGCGATGCACGGCGGGTCAGCGCAGGTGCCGGCTGGCTCCCAGCGCGGCGGGCAGCATCCGTGCCATGTGTGCGCAGGGAGTCATGGCGCTGATATCGTTAATCCCGAGCGGGTGGGTGTCAGCCTGCTTCCCCAGCCCTCCCTAGGTTTAAAATAAAGCAAGCTGGATCGTCAGATGCTGTGAACCGAGACGTAGTCTGCTGCAGCTCTGGGCTAACCCCATAAGTGACTTTAGGGAGGGAGAGGCTGAACACAGAAAGCAGAGCACATGCAGAAGCAGCACCTTTTGCACAGGCTTGTAAATGCATTTTTTCTTTTTAAACTGTGACTTTCTTGCAAACAGAAGGTTTTGCTATTCTCTGACCCCTGCTCCATCAGTACGGCTGGGGAAGGAGAGACACTTGGGCAGGGACTGCCTTTCTGCTGTGTGTCAGCATGCAGCATCCTGGGGCCCCGGTCTAGAGCTGGGTTGCCCCTAAAGGGTATAACACAAAAATCCAAGCAATTCCACTAAAAAGAAAAGGGGGCAGGTTGCAGATGAAGCCCTCAAGCTTCGGGTCCAACTTACGATTCTTTCTCCACTGCCACGTGCCTCAGTTTACCTCTATGATGTGTAAGTAAACACCTGCTTTGAGGTGGAGGTGGTACCTCTATGGTGTTTCCATGTGTGACACCCACAGGTTGTTTTCTAAAGCCAACTGGGGTTTTATATCCAGGGTTACTGAGAGTGAAGGCTACCTCAGGGCCCCTTTCTTTTCTATCTGAGCCCTCAGGTCATCAGCATTGTGGCTCTGCCTGATCTATGGTGGCATACCCAACCTCATTTGACTCCTAATGCTTTCAAGGAGGGAGGAGTTGGCTGAGATGGAGCTCAAGTGGTAAACCATCCCAGCAAAGTTCTCCCTCCTCTGCCTTGTTGGCAGAAAGTCCCTTTTGTTACTGCAGCTCTTGAAGTTGGCTCCCAGAGTATTTCCCCCTGCGTGGTGTCCCATGTGGTGGGCAGGGCTGTCACGATGCCCCAGCTCTGCACAGGAGCCACGACCTGTCCACACAGTGGTCTGCACGCGGCACAAAACCCACAGGTGGAGGGGGAGATGAAATGTGCAATAAGAGCAGAAAAGAGGCTTTTCCTGCTCAGCTCAAGCGCAGGTAATTTCCTTCTCCTGTGAGGAATCTGGGCCTGGATCTAATTAATAAAGCTATATTCCCTAATAGCAGTCCCTCTGCAGCCTGTGCTGCTGCCTGGAGGCAATGAGATGGAGGAGGACTGGGAGGAGAGATGGGGACTTTTCCGAAGGGATGGCAGATGCACAACCCCTTTCCTGCAGCAAAGTGGGGGGGTCAGGTGAGCTGCACAGAAGGAGATGGAGGCTGATATTTTGGGCTTTCTCCCCTTTCCCTCCCACGCTGCTGCCACCCCTGCCTATCCCAAAATCCAGCAAAAGATGCCTGTCTCTACATTGCCTTGTTCTCTGAGACCAGCTCAGCCTTGCTTGAAGAAGCCCACGTATACCAGCGAAGGGTGCACCAGACGGTAGCGAAGGGTTTCTGAATAGCAGTGCTCCTCTCTGCCCGCCTTCTCCCACATCCAGTGGTTTGGGCTTCTGAAGGAGAAGGAGCCCTGCAGAGGTACAGGTCTGGCACCTCCTGGCTTCTTGGGCACCTTTCTTTGTGTGCAAGCACCGCGTTTTGCAGTCTGTTGTCAACACTGTAAAAAGGCCCAGAGAGTCCGTGGGACCTCCGTCCTCGGAGATACTCAAAGCTCGGATGGACAAGGCTCTGGGCAACCTGATACAACACTGAAGTGGTCCCTGTTTTTTGGAGCAGGAGGCTGTACTAGAGCCTGGACAAGTCCTTACCCATCTAAATTACTCTGTTATTCCTCTTGTCACCCCATCAAGCTCCACCTGAAGCTCAATTTGGTTGTTTCAGGCCCATCTGCTCTAACTGGAAGGACTGTTTCAAGCTATTTCTTTTGATAACAAGGTTCTTCTTTCCCAGCCTGGGGATATTCATGGTCACTTCCCAGCTACTCAGTGTTCCTGTCCTGACCTCGCCTACCCCTCGTGTGTATCAATGGATGGGTCTAGCAGAAACAGGATGAATCTCCCTAAATTGACAAGAAAGCCCAACAGCAGAAATTCGCTCAAAGCCCAAGTAACTAAAAACAAAGTTGAAGCAACTTGCCCAGATTTGTTTAGACTTCATGTTCAGTTTTCAGATGGCTAATTCTAAGTGAGACTAAGTCTTCTGTGCCCACGTTTCCCACAGCTTATGCTGCAAATGCACATATTACATTTTTGCATCATTTCTGATGGTATTTATTTGAGGGCCTCCACAAAGAAAGCTCTGCCGTTTGCTCTCTGGATAGACAACTTGTTCCATCCCACTGATGCTAAGTGACTGCTGGTAATAGATGCAGGCTGAGAGCAGGTCTAGGGATCCGGATAAGTGCAATTAAAAAATCTTTGCTTGGCAATTCACAATATTTTTTGGGGAAAAAAATAGTGGTGTCTTAGCACAGTGACAGCTAGGTGCAGCTTGTCCTCTGAAATCTTTGCAGAGAGGTGGGAAGAGGCAGCCAGGTTTTGTACGTATGGGCAGATTATAAAGTGTGGGGATTAGCAAGGAGTAATTACAGTGTCTCCACTGTATATTAAGTGTGTGAAACAATATATAGGCACTCAGCACACGGCAGGCATTATGGCTGGGTGTCATAGTTGACGTTTTTAATATCCATTATTCAAAAATTGATTCCATGCCTGACTATCAAGCAGCATCCAGCTATAATATGGGAGTAGTACCATACAACAGCACTGTCATCTGCTAAGAGCTTTACAAACATTAGCTAATTCTGCCTACCCTCTCCATCGGCGACAGGTAAGGGCTGTTATTTCCAACTGTCTGAATCCTCAGGGAGAGCTGGGATTAGGTGAAGTTGCTCTGGGGAAGCTGCTGTAGAAGGTGAGACCACAGCAGCCACAGGTATCCAGGGGGTGAGCAGCACAGAGAGGGGCCATAACTTGGAATGACCCCCAGATTTCCTCAAACCTGAAGGGAAATGCATCCAGCGCTCAGATGCTGAAAAATAGGACCTTTTAAAAATCCCATGGTTTTGTGCTCACTTTTATTTTTCACAAACATTTTTAGGAAAGTTTTTCACTTTTACCTTTTGCAAATACCTCTAGGAAAGGTTTTGATTTGGGATTTTTTTTTCTATCTTTGTTTATTTTTTCACTTTGGCCCTCAGGAAAGGAAGAACTAAGGGCAAAAAATAAGCAGATGAGGGGAAAAAAGCTGAAACACGAGAATAAAGATTTTTCTTATTTAAGTGAAAAAATCCATTTTGTCAAAAAGATGATCTTGTGTGTGTGTGTGATTAAAAGTATCTGATTCAGAAAAAAAAGCTTTTTTCCCCTACTGAAACTATCAATTACTCCAGAGGTGAACTGATGTGTGGGTCCTAAGCAAAGGCAGCAGTATCTTCTTAGAGAGCCTGGCTGATTTTTGGTGGCTCCACATCTCCTTGCTGCTGTTGACAAACCAGGTTTCATCTTCCTCTTTCACCCCCCGCTTGACTTCAGGAATTTCCATTCCCAAACTTCCATCTCTTTAGGCAAATCCTCTCTGAAGATTACCTACATTACCTACTTCTCCCCGGAGACAGCCTCCTCTCCTTTGCTATCAATTAACAACAGCTCTCACCAACCCCTCGGCTTAATTGCACCATCTTTAAAAGCAGCCCTGATGTTGACGTTCCTTTTTCCTATTTAAATGTCTTCCTCTGAATTATTCTGTTGCTTCTGACTGCAAACCCCAGCACTGGGGTCCTGGGGAGGGGGTTGATGGGCTCCTGCCCTCCTCTCTTGGCTCCGGGATTTTCCTCCCCAAAGCCATGCGAGCATCACACCTGGGGGCATGAGGTCTCCCGGGCTTGTATCTCAAACCCAAGTGGTGCCATGAAATTAAAGAAGGGGATTGTATGGAACAGCTGTTTTCCAGGTCACGTAGTCCTTTGTGCGGGGGATATATTTGGAGGTTGTGTTAAAAAGGATATGAGTGTGGGAAGGGTAAGCTCCAAATTATTCCAACAATCTGCACTGAGGCTGTAAATGTGAAATGCAGAGCCGGTAAAAGATCAGACGGGATCTTAATCGCAACACCAACAAAAGGAAATGCAGTGCAGATTCTATAGCCTGCTTGTGTCAAAATGAGGGTCAGATCACCCCTTGTGTCCTCCTGTTCCTTTCCTGGGTTTCTGCTCTCCCCCTTTGGTGCTGCTCGTGCCACAGGAAGACAGGGAATGAGCCTCGCTCAAACTTGGGTACCTCAGTTTTTCCAGTGTCACCCAAGAAGCATTTGTTCCCTGTAAGGATGGATGTAATCTTGATTTCACAGGTGTTTTCCAGTGGGGAAAACCAATTGGTTTTGATGACTCTGCATATCTACCTGGCCCGAGTAGAAGCAGGACTGCGTGCCCTGCTCCTGTGGACATCTCATGCTC
This sequence comes from Ibidorhyncha struthersii, assembly GCA_013398815.1. Taxonomy (NCBI): domain Eukaryota; kingdom Metazoa; phylum Chordata; class Aves; order Charadriiformes; family Charadriidae; genus Ibidorhyncha; species Ibidorhyncha struthersii. Next base: position 46,869 of record VZSZ01003702.1, read on the forward strand.
CGTACTTCTTTCCAGCTGGTGCCTGCTCTGTGCAGTGTCACGCTGCGAGATGGAGATGGGGCTCACCATACCCATCAGTGTACCCCAAACCCTGCTCCAGTGTGCACACCTCCAGTACAGCAAGGCAAAGAAACACAGACATGCCCTTGGGCCCCGCCTCATTTGGAGGTTAAAAATAACGCAAAGGTGCTTAGAAAAGTAAATAAAAAAAAATTAAACCACCCACACACTTGAAAGAAACCTGCCCCTTTAAGAAAGGATTGAACGTAATCTATTTCCAGCGTACGAGAGATCGGCTAAGGATTGCTGGGACATTTTCACTGACACAAATCTACATAATCGTTTTAAACTTCTCACCATTTCTTCCGATTATTCTCTTTCTGTCACTTTAGGAAGCTCTAAAACTGATTTTCTCTCCGTAATCTTCCAGTATTGCTTAGCACCCAAATCTCTAATATTTTAAGAAGATTATTTCATTTATAATTGATTGAGTGTATTTGCCAGTTTGCTACTTCAAAGATGTTGTGCTTTAAGGGGTTCAGGTAGGGCATTATCAAGTTTCCACGCCTTACCCCCCCAAATCCAAAAAAAAGACAGGAAAATTTTGCATCCTGCCTGACACTTGATGCATTTTATTTATTTATTTATTTATTATTGGTATTATTTACATTGTCAGCATGCTGAATAGCTGAAAAAAAGGATCTCCAGAGATGAAAGGCATATTGAGCTGTCTCCAGCTGCAGGCTCGGGGCCGTGGTTTCCATCGCAGGGTGCAGTTTGACGAGCAGTGATTGCAGGCAGCCGGCTCAGGCAGCGCCACATCTCCCTGTGCACCAGCCTTCCCTCCCAGGGGCCGTCTGCCCTCCCCACTGCTCTCACTGAGGAATGGGTTGGAGAACCGATAGGAGTTAAAATACATTTTATGATTTTTTTTTTGTTTTTCAATGGACAGGGTTCTTTTCAGCCACACCTGCTCCCTCGGGTTGTTTTCTGCATTGAGACAGAAGGGATTCCATGGGTGACAGGCAGGGGGAGAGGTGGGAGCAAGGGACAGGGAGAGAAGGGACTGGGTGAAGGGCACCTCTGAGACACGTTGATGTTGAAAGTCATCTTCATCCAGCTCAGGATCAGGCGATGGTAGCTGCTGCCTGTTGGTGAGTGGACTCCATCACTCAGTGGTGGATGTTGTCTTGTAGAGCGGTGAGAAAGGGGTTGAGAGAGGCAATAAGGGTGCAATAAGTAATATTAACTGAGAGCAAAGGCATTAGGACATCTGCAAACAGAGACGTGGAGGGAGAGAGCCCATTTAATGCACTGCCACTCCCCACTCCATAACCAAAAAGCCTCAGAAATAAGGGGGAGATTTCCCCATCCTCAGCCCCGCTCCGCTGTTCATTCTTTATCACCTGTGAACTAGCGAGGAGATGCATGGCACAATGCTCAAAGGAAAGCTCTGAGCCCTCTTTTAGGGCTGGCAGAGACTTAGTGATGCTCTGTCACAGTCATTTCGGGGAATGGAGCAGCTATCAACTAACAAGAATGAATTTCAAGGCTGATCACCTGCAAGCCAGGGATAATGGGAGGTCTGCACAATCAAACATGTCTCCTGTTATAGTAAAACAAGCAACACTTGAAAAAGACATGGAAACAGGCTTCTTTAAATCCAATTCAGGGATTTAGAATCCCCACTAAACGCTTAATTAATTTTTGATTAGCTGAGAACCCATTAAACAGACTGATTCTTCTAGCTTTATAAGTAACGGCAGCATGCTGCTTTAATTAAATTAATACTAAGAGATGTTCATTTTCAAATCCTTATGTTGGTTATTTGAGAAAAATCATTTCATTCCCTTCCCTAAGAGGTTTACCATAGTCTTTTTAGCCCAATGCAGTATCTTTTCCCACTCTGTTTGTGTTGCTCTTGGTTCGCCCGGAGGCAGGATTTGCCAGGGCCCTGAAATTGTTCTACCCAAGGGACATGGGGGTGTCCCAGTAGTTTTGAGGACCAAGAACCTCATATTCTCACAGGGGTTCACCATATGGGTATGAGCAGCCTGACTGTTTGGGGTCTCACAGCCCTGTCTTCTCCCACCCACTCTCCCTGCGGAGCTACTGTTGGCTGTTTCCTATGGCAGGTACTAGATATTGATCTTGATTCGTCCTCCACAATGTAGCAAGCATCTTTGAATAATCACCTCTTTTTTGAGGGTAAGAGCCTGTCCACAGGCAGCTGCTGCAGAGCAGCTGATGCACGGTAACCTGTCCCAGGTTTCCTTGTGTGACACTACTGTGTATCAGAGAACATGCCGTGGCTTTTTTGCTCCCGGTTTTCAACCCCCTAGAGCTTTCTGCATTGACTGGTGGAAATCAGAGTTGCTGCCCATCCTTGGCTTTTTCTCCAATGACCTATACCTTCCTATGTGTGCTGGATCCACTGGTGATGGGAGGCATGGAGTCAACCCTCAGGCCCTTCCTGGATGATGGAGACTTCGTATGGACACAGGCATTGCTGGGAGTGATCAGGAAAGGAAGCTGGACTCACTCTTGGAGCAACTCATCTCATGGGAGGATTCAAAACCTCGCCTCTGCCTTTCCTTCCACCCACAGCAAGAACTGCAATAGAATTTTGCAGACCTCTCCCACTGCTATAATGGGTGAAAAACTCCTCCCAGACCATTGCAGTGCCAACATGTTAAAGTTTGCTTCACTCCTGGGTCCTGTGCAAACCTCTGAGCCATCCCCCAGCCCACTTCAGTCTGAGCCCTGCACAGGAGAGCCTCTGAGCTGGGTGGGGTTCCGCACGCACCCGGGTATCCCGGGAGTGAAGCCTGGAGCAGCCAGTGAATTTCCATATTTATTTATGCAGGCTCACTGTACCCAGCTCAGAGACCTGCCGGCTACACGAGTCCCAGACGACAACATTGCTTTCGTGATGCTACTGAACAACTTTACATTGATTATCATCCCATAAGTGGGGAACCTTTCTCGTTGTCTGAAGGTTGGGATTTATTTTTTCCTCTTTAAGCTTCTTTCATCTGGCAGAAGAAGAATCGCTTTTGCAAAAACAGCTCACAAGAACCCACTGCTCAGATGAACTCCTTGGGAATAACACCAAACCTGTCTCGATACAGGTGTGATTTTCCTTACACCATCTCCCTGTCGTTTTAGCCTGACATCCATCCCTTGCTCCATTTGCTCTGGGTGCAGCTGGGTTAAGCAGAGGACGTGCTTCCCTCCTTGCTGTGGTTGTCCCATCAGATGGAGGGTGAAATGGGGCTTTCTACCCGCCAGTGTCCCTTGCAGAGCTTGGATGTCACCCAGATCCTGACTGTGGGAGCAACAAGCAGGTCCGTGCTGGGGCGATCCCCCAGGGATTTAATCATGGGCGCATCAGCAACTGCTGCCATTACACGGGACCTGGAGAGGGAGGCTTGGAGAGCAGCCCCAGCCCCTCACACCTTCACCCTCTTGCAAACCTCCCCTTGCTCCCCCTCTCCCCACTGCCCACTTCTTGTTAGGAGCTGTCGGAGGCAGCTGGCTGCTCGTGCATTAAATTAGCAGATGTTGCGGCTACACAACATTAAGCACAACAATACTGTTAATGTGCCCTCAGGAGCCCTCTGCCTCCCTCCTCACTGGGCCTCGCCAGACACAGCCTCTCCGGAGGCAGATTAATTTCAACTCTCTGGATCATAATAAATTAATTTTTATTAGAAAAGGCGGGGGTGGGGGTGGGGGAGGGCTGATCTCCTGAGCTGCAGAGATTTAAGCCAGCTGTCGACCATCTCCTGGCATTTGGGTTAGGAAGTAAATACAGAAGGAGGGGATTTTTATAAAACGCCCGTCAACCCTCCTCTCCGGGAGGAGCGTGAGGGAGGCTTGGAGGCAAATCTGCATTGTGGGGTTAATGCTTTGCCCAGTCCAGTGCTAACAAATTGGAGGGGTAATATTTTCCTTCTTCCTGATGGGGTACGGGCTTTCCTCATGCTACACCCTGAAGACAACCCTCCCCGGATGCGAGGCCGCAGGGTCTCAAAGCAGGTCCCTGCACCCACCAAGCCCTCCTTTGCTAAGAAACCCCTTTCTCACAAGATGTTAATTGGAATAGGATTTGCTCAATGGAATAGGTGGCTTTGCACTGCCACCATTTGCAGGTACATGGCCCAGTCCTGACAGACTCCACAGCATCCCCAGCCCCAACTCGTGCTCTGTGCATGGGCTGACTCCCCAGCAGCGACCAGACAGTAAATCGGTGGTAGCTGACTCTGTAGTAGTGCCGAGTTTCTGAGCAGAGGAGATTTTGATGGTTCAGCCTCGTTCTCTTGGATGCCAAAGGCTCACAGCTCCTTTTGGCTTAAGTAGGGGCTGTCTGTACTCAGCACTTATGAAAATCAGCCCTGGGTCTTTGCTCAGATTAACGATCAGTATGAGAACAGCAGCTGTTGGAAACCCAGATCTTCCTTTATCAGTGGGGAGTGCATTGCCAGCTGTGGATTTGGAGGACGTGGGAGTTGGGCTTCGGACATCCATCGCTAGCCTCACTACTGAGCTGAAAACTTGGACCTGGCAGTTTTAGTATCAGTCAGAATAACTGCTGAGAAATCTGGACTTTGACAGGGCTGTGGACAAGAATGGGTTATCTGTTAGTGCTGTGTTAAGTGACACTGTCATTTCCACTGGTCATTTCAAAGGCCAATAAATGTATCTATGCAAAGGCTGGTGCGGCTCAGCATCCTGTCTCCAGCCACGGCCAGCAGTGAATGCTGATGAAGGAATATCACACCAAAACCTCATAGTGATCCTTTGCCAGAATACTCTCCCAAGTCCCATGTGTGTGGCTAAGGGACTTCCCAACATAACCAAAATGAATTTATTTTCTCCATTTATTTCTCCAGTTGCCTTTGATCATTCACAATGTCCAGTTGCAAGGAGCTCTGCAGACTAAACAGGCTTTGGGTGAAAAATTATTTTTCCTTTTCCAGCTGGTCTGAGTTGCCACCTGTATGTTGCAGCAGCTGCCTCCCAGTTCTTGTACTGGGAGAAAAGGTGAACAACTATGCTCTGTTTACCTTCCTCAGCCCATTTTATCTTTATCTCTTCCCTTTTCAATAATTTCTTTTCCAGAGATGAGGAAACCCAGTCACTGCAGTTGTTCCTCATACAGATGCCATCTGTACTTTGTTGGTAGCTGGCTCAGATACTAATATATCTCCTGGGTGCCCACCTAGTGTCTGGCTGCTCATCTGATGAGTAATTTTGGATTTTTTGATATATCCTGCAGTGTGAGTGCAACATAAGAACTGTCCCCCGCAGTTTTTTCCTCCCCATCTTGACACGATCTAGGTTAATAATAACCCGGGGTTATGGGGAAGGGTTAATTTTTAGCCTGGCGACATTTGGCTAGCCCAGTTCCCAGGAAAAGTTGTGGTAGCTGAGCTGGTAGTGAACTGTAGCAAGAGGGATGTGGGAAGAAAGTTTTGCTGCAAAAAATGATCAAAACACAGCTCTAAAGTCAAAGCTGGAGCTTGGGAGCAGGTTAGGCTGCAGTGTGGCTCTCCAGCTGAGGTGGTCCTGGCTGGAGGGTAGAGCGGTCAGTCCATGGGCACGCAGGGTGAAGACCTGCCCACGCATCTGCTAAAGCCTCTTCAGGGCTGCTGGTGTGCATCACCTGCAGTCTTCGGCCCATGAGCATCTCGTTCGCTCCATTACGAAGGCTGTGCCAAAACCTGACGCTGTCACCCTACATACTTCTCCTGAACTTCCCTTTGACAGGAAATCTTGGGGGAAAGGTGAAAAAGAGAGCACACGGGTGTAGGGACTGGAAAGGAAAGTGGTGCTTGTGATAACACAAGATCAGGTTTCACTGAGTCCTTTTTCAAACACCAATTGAAAACCCCTCCTGCCACTTGACAAGTTTCCAAAATCCTCTTTCTTTCCAGGATCTACCCATGGCCCTTGAGTAGGGAGAAGAGGCTGTGAAATGAAAGCCCTGTTTGCTCTGTGAAAGAGCTTGACAATGTGTTGAGAGAAAGTGTTACTCACCGCCTTCGAAGCATTCAGAAAGGCGTCCATTTATCTCTCTCCTTTTTTTTTTTCCCCTGCTTCTTCTAAGGAATCTCTGGTTGTAATCCCTCTCTGGGATTTTTCACAGTAGTCTGATAATGTTAATATTTATCCTGGCTCAGAGATGAACTGACAGTGCTGTGTTCTCACCTCTTTCATTTTATCTCTGTACATCTATTAGGTGTTCTGTATGTCTTTAACTTCATTGACACCCAACCTGGGGCAATGACAGGTAAAACCAGCCTCCATCACATCTTCTCACCTCTCTCACCTCCGGTGGCTTATTTTCTTTGTTTCTTTTTATTAATTATTTATTAAAAGACTAAAGATTTTAACTAATGCCAGAAGCAGTTCAGTCGTCAAGGGATCAGGGGTGTCCGAGGATGATTCCTAGACTATTCCTTGCCCTGTATTGAAAAGCTGATTGCAGACTTTTGGCAGAAGGGCTGTGGGGACTTAGAGACAGATGTTTGCCAAGAGTTCAGTCTTTGAAGAAAAGGACCCATGAAGCGGTGGAGTTTTCTTCCACTGGAGTCTATCTATAAGGGTCAGTGAAAAGCTCATCAGGGTCTGCAGAATAACAATGGCCAGACATAATTTGTCATGGAGACAATCAGAATTCCCCACTCTGGGGTGTAGCACACGCAAGTGGAAAAGGGCAACAGTGGAGTTTCCTTGTATGGAATTAATGCCTGCCAACACTCATGATTTTGTTGCAAGTTTTGTGAACATCTGTATTTATCTTAAAGCCTCCTGCCCAGGACTCAGACGAATACAGGGAAATCTTGGTTTGCATTTGTATAAAAATGAGTTTATAAGTCTCATGTGTGCCAAGTACAGCCAAGAAACAAGTAAAAAGGTATCTAAATTGTCTTAAAAACTGTGTAACAGCTAAAGTAATCTCACAATTATTAAGTTATTAAGAACCTGACTTAGAAAATGGAAACAGTTTCATCTGGCTGTACTTCCCCAGTGACCTCTGCAGTATCTACAATCCACCCTTATACATGCATGAGGATGATGTGAGAGCGGGGAATGTCCCTGAAACCACCCACAAGAGTGGGTGTTTACTCAAAGTAACTGATTTTGCCTCAGACTTCTTAATGCAGTGGAGTATCTTCAGATGAGAGCACAGATAGGAGTTTGCTAGTGAATAAAATTTTAGAGATATTCTCTCTGATTTATTACTGTAGGGTTAGATTTAGTAATGTGTGAAATTGCATTGAACAGATGGAGGACCAGTTTGTGTAGAGTATGGTTTTACATGTAAACACACCATATTTCTAGGATTGAAGTTTTTTTCTTTGTCATTTCTATTCCATCCAGAGCTGAGCTCATTTTAATGTTCCAAATCTTCTCTTATGTAGGAAGCCTGAACCCAGGTCTCCTCCAAACCACTGTTTGTCCTATAAGGAGCTCCAGGTTACGTCATTTCAGCTCATTTTGATTCATCTCTCATCTTTAGTGGCAAAAAAGAAAAAGATTGAAGAACCTGGCAGTGTTATGAAGACTTTCCCACCAGAGGCAATGAAGACTAATGACAGTTTTATTCCAAAAGCTGAGATAATTACTATCATCAATAGCTCCTAGGATTTTTTCTTCATTCATACACAGTTTTGATATCTGTTGACCTCTGATTGAAAAAACCCCATCTGTGAATCACCAGGTTTCTACAGGAAAGACAGGAAATTCAGCAATGTCTGCAGTCATAAAACAAAGGAAATGAGAAACTACTGTGTAGTTTCAATGAGGTCAGATCCAGCAGCAACAGTAAAGAGGTTATGGTGTGACCACTAAGTGTTTGTCAATGAGAGCATCCACATTCCTAGAGCTGGTGACTCCAAAATCCCCCATTTTGAAGAAGCTACTATATGGCAGGCTTTTAAAACTATGCTTATCACCATGATATAATACTAAAAAACTCAAATCAAGCAAGAATTTTTGCCATGCGAGGAAGAGTTATTGTTCACCACTAAATGCTGTTTTGTCACAGGATGACCATTAATTAATACCAGTAATGTTAACAGTAACTCAGGTTGTTGTTATATTCATAGCCCAAGTGTGGATGTTATGTCATATCTGATCTACTTTTTTTTGTCATTGTGTGCTTTTCTGGCCATAAGCAACTCACGGGCCATGTAAAGTTATCTCAAAAGCTGGGCCAGGGTAGCTGCTGGCCAAATCGATCAAGAAATTTTCAATGTGGTCTTTCATTTCTCTATAGCACAAACTGGTGAAGTGGCTGAGGAAAACATCTAGAGATGTGAAGGCCCAGGTTGGTCAGGAGCAGTCTTTCTCTCTCTTCCGATCCAGGAGCACTGGACCAGTCCCTTTCAAACTGAGACAGAGGGAATCAGACCAAGAATATTGAAGGGAACAAATCATTTAACGAAAGGCTGCCCCTGAAAATACCAATAGCACAAAGATCAGGGCTTCTTTTTGAGATCTATGCTACAAGAAGCAACCTCCAGAGAAAATCCAATTCCCTATGGTCCATAGTGTACAGTAGACACACAAATGTGTGTTCCTTCACATGTCAGCGCACTCATCTGAGTGCTTCTTCCCTCCCCATGAAATCGCTGGATCACGTCAAGGGGTATCACTGTCTACGCAAATTCCATCATGCTGTATCAGGATTGACCTAAGAAATGACTGCAACCAAGTCATACCATAGCTACATCCACACTAGGAATTACTAATCCTACCCTGCTCCAAGAGAAAGAAAAAAATATATGTCAGTGTTACACCAGAAAATTCATACACTCATTAATTATATTTAATTAATTCTTAGATTGCACCCCAGACATGGACACATCACTGCCTTCTGCTGCAGAACTACTCCCATCATCTGACCCGGTTCCTCTGAGCAAGTTTTCTCAGTCAAACCAACAGAGCTTTTTCCAGTTCTTCCACTAGATCTGCAAAATATATGCAGATTTATACAGTGAGGCACACACTAAATACTCTGGGGGAAGGAGTAAAATAGACATTAATCAGATATTAAAGGACTTATGAGACAGCGAGAAATATACATTTGGGCATAGTTTGGGGTTGGTTTTAAGTGTCACATATACATATATATAATTACTATGTATATGTGTGTATTATCGTTCTGCTTTACACAACAGAGTTGGATAGGCTAAAAAGAAAAAAAGGAAGAGGCAGAAGAAAAATATCTAATAACAGTAATGTTAGGGAACTGTGGCTAATTTGCAAATGGATACCAAACGGAAACACGCTTCCTTTAATCTGTGTTGCTTTAAAATGAAAAAAAAAAAAAAAAGAGGAGGAGGCAGCTGGGGTTAGTAAGCTATCTGACAGTCTGAGCAGCTCATCTGTTTGCGGGGATTGGGTCGGGAGCAGATATTCCCAAGTGCATTGGATATGGCTTTTGATCAGAGGGGCAAGGTGCTGCCTTCACTTCCCCGGGATGGCTCCCACTGGAGGCAGGTACCTCCCAACGGAGCAAGGAGGGAGGGTTTGGTGGCGGTGAGAGGGACAGGGACAGCCCTGCGTTACGTGTTTACACCAGACCCTGGCCCTTTCCCCTGGCTGTGCTCCTTGTAATTTCTGGAAATCAGAAATAAGCTGATGTGATTAGAGAAGAACAGATCTGGCTTAGTGCTCTTCAGGCTTAAAAAGGTGTTAAAGACTTGCCAAATTACAAATACAGAACTAATAGAGATCCAAAATAAGGAGGGTTGACTAATTCCTTTACATGGAGAGACAAAAATGAAGGGTGGCATTACTGTGATTGATGCACAGATAGCAGCCTGGCCAGCGAGAAATATCTAAGAACTGGTGCACGTCTAAAAACATTTTACATCCAGCCTGCCCTTGGTCTGGATGAGGACTAGTTTTTGCAGGCTCTCAGCTTTGGTGATGGTTTGCTGCTGGTGGCCCAGTGGAAGCAGAGCTTTGTGGTGTTGCTTCTCCTCGGGGAGGGGCCAGGCTTTTTTTTCTTTAGGTTACACTTCTTTTTTTCTTTTTCAATGCAATCTCTTGAAGTCATCTTGCATTAATTAGCCGTCATCTTAACGACACTGTTGCACGTTAGACGTTAGACGAAGAGATCTCTGAATTCAAATAAGACTTGACCCTAAGAGGGACCAGCTCCCTGGCTTTTTCTTCTCATCTCCTTAAATCTAAAAATTGCTAAGTGATCTCTGAGGCTCAGGCTTTCCTCGGAGATTAGTGTAAGAAAAGCCCCAACATCTGCAAAAGTGACTGCTTTTGACAACCGTACAGATATCTTAAAGAGCAGGAATTTCCCTAATAAAACCCCTTAAAATAAGTCTTCTTAAGATTTCTTAATGCCACAGTGATCAGTTTGCATGTTTCAGAAATTCAAGAATTTTTTATCTGCTTTGGAAAGTTATGAAAAAAAAATGAAGCAGGTTTATTTAAAGGGGAGAAGTATTTGAGATGCAGGAGAGACGGGTAGCAAAGCTTAGGAACTGGTGATAAAACCATAAATTGTATAGCTCAGGGAATTTGTGGACTGACTAAAAATGACAAAGCAAAGCAGCCCAAGTTGGTCATCAGAATAATAACAAAGAGGACTTTTACCAGGAAAAAAAAAAAAAAAAAGCACGTGGACCCTCTGGCATTCCGTAGGCAATTTAAATAGCTTAATTCGGCATTGTTGTGATTAGCCATATGCCTGATAGCCTGTGGGCCGGATCCTCTGCTGGTGTAAAGCAGAAGCTTTTCCAACTACCCTGTTCAGCAAAGCATCTCTATTAAAGACAGTGGTTAGGCGTCTGCTGAAATGTAAGTGTGTGCTTAGATCCCGACAAAGACACCGGGAGTTAAGCGTCACAGGGAAGCTGCTCTGGCAGAGGGAGAGATTTAAGTAAATATATCCTGGAGCTGGGGCATTACCCAACTTTACCACGTATTTCTAGCCTCGGATGCTGGCGCAAACAAGCAGGCTGACAGTGAGACCCCAAAGCACAGAGAGATGGTGCTGGAGGTGTCTGTCGGCTTTTGGTGCCTGATCCTGCCCTCCTTTCCCCTGTCTGCAGGCTGGTGTAAATGCGCAGATCTCCAGTCTGTGACAGAACCAGGTGCACCCCGTTATTAGGGCTGTGTACGCAGTGTGATGGGGTGGGCTGGGATGCCGTGCAATTGCTTCCAGGGGTAAAATTCAGCCAGCACAGAGGGTGTGCAATTGCAGCGTGTGCTTAAAATGGTAACACCATTGACATGAACATACTTGAGACTGGTTCCTTGAGTTTCAGCGAAAAAGTCCCACAGAGGGCAGGATTACTAAAGAATTCGGGAGGGGCAGTTGTTTGGTTGTTGTTGGGTTTAGGTTGTTTTTTTTTGCCAGTTTGTGGGTCTCCAATAAAATGAGAAGGACAAAAATTCAGATGTCTGAATTTCTGACACCTTTCTGCTTGCCTGCTCTTGTACTTCATTCCTGTGAAAACAAGTAGGTCTCAGCACCAGACAGATAATTTTGTTTTGTTTCATTTTATTTCATTTTAATTTTACATTCTAGAAAGGTCAGAAGGAATCCAGGCAAGGCACAGGACATGGAGATTTCTGTAGCAGTTAGCAAGAAGGATAAAATGGAATTCTACCAGGGATAGACTCAGATATGGTTAATTTGCAGAGAGAGGATGCTGGTGATCTCCGGCTCCTGCTCTACAAGCCCATGATCGACAGGGTGAAGGAACTACTGGAGTACAGCACAAATTGTTGTGCAAGAACTGGCTGTAGGTCCTGGGTATTTGTTGCAGATATATCCCAGGCACCTTGGGTGCTGTGGGATGGGGCAACAGAAGGCAGCAGGATTAAGCCCTGCCTGTTTTTCCTTCTCCTTTCCCTTCATGGGGACACTTTCCAGCTCTGTTTCAGAGCAGAGGAACATACCAGAATTACAGAATAACCCACTGAAACCAAGAAATCTGGTGCATGCCCAGCCCTAGCAAAGGTGGAGCAGGAAACAGATCAGGATTAGACCCGCGAAGGGACATAGGTGCACAATTACCATGTTAAGCCCTTCAGTCCAGCTGTAAAGCCTCCAAACCACCACCCAGCTCCTGCCTGACCCTGGGTGCTCCTTAAATCTCTCCAGTGTGTTGGTTTGCAATGCTAAAATTCCCCGGTGCTGAAGAGATGTGTTGGGAGCACCCTCGTTGTGCCTTGGCTGAGCAGCTTAGTGCCCCTTCTCAGGTCCTGGAGATGTTTCTCAGCCTACCTGACCCATGGTGTCCATCTAATAAGGACTCCCAATGCCTCCCAAGCAAAACATGACGGTGATGATGGTGGTAGGCATCAGAGAGGGTGGTAGAATACCCTGCAGCTGGCATCTTTTATCCCCTGTATTTGTGTGTGTGCCTTTTCTCTGGCCCAGGGAATTGGTAAACTATTTCAAGAAGTCCTATAGAATAGAAGAGAATAGACTAGACTATGCTAGACTAGACTAGACTGGACTGGAATGGAATATTTCAGTTGGAAGGGACCTACAATGATCATCTAGTCCAACTGCCTGACCACTTCAGGGCTGACTAAAAGTTAAAGCAAATCAAGCAAATCCTAGAGTTAAAAGTTATCCTAGAGCTGAATCCATAGGAACTCAGAAGTGGGAGATATCAGGTCAAATCCGCTAGACAGGGGTGTAAATAAATACATTATAGAGGGTGTAACAAGGCATGTGATGTTGTGTGACCCACCATAGGATTCTGAAATGTTTACTGGAAAGCTTAATTTTTTTTTAACAAAATATGGTTTTGGAAGTTATTTTGTTTATTTTTGATTGGTTTTGTTTAGTTGGTTTTTGTTTGTTTGTTTTAAGAAGGGAAGTGGGACATTTTATTGATGGAAGCAGCTCAGACTTCAGAGGCGAAAACCAGATCAGTCAAATTCCCCTCTCAACCTCCCCGTGTCTCAATTTCCTTACTGTGAAATGGGCGCAAGATTGCTTAGACTGTCTCTTTGAACATGCCCCTACACTGTGGGCTCCAACATGCTATAAAAGGTGCAAATTAAGACTCAGGTGTCTTATCCCCGTGCAGCAGTATCAGAAACACTGCTCTGAGGGAGAAAGAAACGTACCACCGTAAGGAAAGTTTTATTTAGGACACTGCAGGTCTGGATTAGCTGCCAGCAGCCTAAAATTAACAAGAACTTGGAGTGGAAAAAAAAAATCCTTTCTAGTTTTATATCTCAATCAGGAAGAACTGTCCTTTTTAATTCAAACGCTGGGGTCTAGAGTTGTTTTCCCTGCAGATGCTGCGTTGTATTGGGAATATCAGGAGCTGCCAATTGCAATAACGGTTTCTAATTCCAAATTAATTCAGTGTAAATGAACTGTCAAGAGAAGATTGATTTGTTTTGGTAATTGCCCTGATGCAGGCTGCTGGGTGACAGCGGGAAAGAGCAAAGAAGGGAGCTTTGGCAGGTCTGGCTGAGCCTAAGGGTGGATTGAGGAGACGGAGGCCTAGCTACAAATATCATCTGTCAGGACCACTGCTGAGCCCGATGCTTTTTTCCAGCCTTCAACAACGTCTTCAGGAATGAAGCTGATGCTGCAAAACACTCCTTGAGTTAAAGAGATCGATGCATTAAGCAATTAGGAAAGGGGAAAAAAAAAAGATCCCCTCCATCGAAAGGGCTGCTCTTTGTTCAGCCCCCACCTCTGCTCCGCTGCCGTATCCATGGGCCACCAGCCCTCACCTCCTCCGGGGTGTCAAAGTGACAGTCTTGCTCCGTCCCATGGCTGGGAAGGGCTGAAAATGAGGGACCTAGGGCCATGCAAGGCTGGGTGCAGGAGGAGGAGGACAACCTGCTAGGGTGCGGAAGGGCATGCAAGCATGATGCGCCAAGTGGGAGATCTTGTGCTACCTGAGGCATCTGGAAAAAGTTTGGTTCCCTGAATAGCTCCATGTTGATGTGTCTGATCTGCTGAGCCCTTCCTCAGGGCTTCATCTGCAGCCACAGCCTGCAGAGTCCATCTATACACAGACCTGCAACAGCACCATCCAAGTCCATGCTAATGCTGTAGGGTCCACAGCATGAGCATCAGCTATACATCTAACCCAAAAAGCTATTTTAGCAGGAAATTCAAGGCGTTACACTTCCAGCAGTGAGGGAAAAGGCTGAACAAGCCAGGACGTCAGGAAGCAACACTGTCTGTAGACCAAGAGCAGGCTTTGGAGGGTGGGCGTGTGGCATTAGCTAATCCAGCAACATGTAGGTACCTTAAAAGGAGCAATGACCAAATGATTTTTAATCCATATTGCAGATAAACATATAAGCTTTGTAAAAACTTCTCCTTAGATACAGCATTCAGGCTATTGCTACAGTCTATAAAACAGCAAGGCAAGAAAAGTCCCAGAGCAAATGACACAGTAAACTCCCAAATGTTAATGAAGTTGCTTGCTAAAGCACTGCTAAACAAACCAGCTTTTGCTTGCTGTATTTTTGGGGTTTGTTTTTGTGCATGTGCTTAAATTCACCGATCAATACAGGTGCTGTGTGACTGAATTGCTAATGGAGTCTGTAGATTAGTTTATCAATAGCATTTAAATACTTTTCACACTTGCAGTAGATTTTGAATTATTTATTTGTTTCTGGTCAATTGCTTATGATCTCATTAGCATTAGTCTGTAAAGTGATACTAGAGTTGTTGGAATACTTTAAAGATTTCATGGCTCTGCAAATTTTTCTGGGAGAAGGAGGTGTCAGGGTTTAAACTTATAAAATCCAAATCCTACAAAGAGTCCCTTTTAAGGCAGGGGATCTGCTAGCGGGAGGGGAGCTCGCAGGATCTGCTCATTGGGGAAAGGAAGGAAGCATGATTATCAATCATCCTTGGAGATGGAAGGAGCTGCTTGGTGGGTATCGTTCATCCGTGTTCAGCGGATGTCACAGCCTTGGTTGTGTTTGGTGTTGCACGTGTAAGTAGACTGCTGCCCTAGAAAGATCAGCATTTACAGTGATCTCTGAAAATGGGAGGAGGGAAAACGGCCATCCTCATTCTGAATCTGGGGCACAGAATGGGTAAGGTAAGTCTGGGATCCTACAGAAACCCTATAGCCGAGCTAGAAAATGAACTGAAGCCTTTTGAATCCCTTTCTCTAGCCATCACGACAAATCCATTCATCTTCCTAATTTAAAAAAAGTCACAAATATGCCAAACAGTCTCACTTCACATGTTGTGTTATTCTGATATGGTGGAGGAGGGGTTGCATTTTCTTGACAGACATTAAAGTTGTCTTTTCATCTTTTGATATGCCACATGTGGACTTCACACAGAGCTCATAACAAGGCGAATACATCTCAAAAGGGGAGGGGATATGCCTTAAAAACATTGAAGGTATATAATTTAAAAGTATTATCAATGTACTTTAAAAAGGGGGGAGTAGATTAAATGTGAAGCCAGGATAGAAAACAACAGGAAGAGACAGTGGAAATGGTACTTGATGAAGGTTGTGGGAGGAGACTATTTAATCCTTAGCAACTCTTTGGTTGTTTTGGTGGAATAACCAGGACCCTAAGTTAAATCTGATGGAGATCTGGTGAAAATCTGTTCCTGGAGAAAGAGAAGAGTGAGCCAGGGTTCATTGTCTTCTGCTGAACTTGGCTCCTGTGTAGATTCACAGTCCTGCCTCCTTTGCAGCAGAGCCCATAGCTGCAGACACTTTTACGGTGATAAGACGGAGAGCACCCCATGAGCCTCTCATGGACAACGTAAAGTCTAGTGATAATGACCCAAGAGCTCCCTGTAAGATGTCCCTGATTTCCCTGAGGAATATTATAACAATTTGCAAATGTGAACTGCTATTCCTGCCATGCGCACTGTACGCCATCGGCAGAGAAACCCAGATGCGATTTGGTAGCAACCAGTGAGATCTCACCAAAATGAGGACAGGGACTCCTGCTGAACCCCATGGGGAAGGGCTGGGGGAGCAGTCACGAGTAACCTGAATACTGTATAAGAAATGTGGTGTTGTTTTTGGCAGATACACATATTTCCCGCCCCCCAAAAGGCTCTGAGACCATGTAGGACACTGAGTCAGCTGGATCTCAGATGCAACACTTTCTCCTTTTCTCTCCTCTTTTGTCTTCTTTTCTTTCCTCTCTCTTTCTTCTTCTTTTTCAGTTCAGCCTAACTAATGATCTAGGACAGCGCTGTCTCTTTAAAGGTGGCCTTTTTAAGTGCAACCTAATCTTCTTCTATCCACTTGGACCTTGGATTTAAAAAATTTCACCAATCCGGATTTCGAAATCCTTGCAGATTCTGAGGGGGCTTGTTTATGGAAGTATCCTTTAGAAAACGGCTTAGACTTTAAGATGAGGAAACGCAGGGAGCTAATGTGAAGATTTAGGACTTTCTAGGAAGCTTGCAGTGCCTAAGCCCTGCTTGCTTGAGCAGTCTGAAGGTCCTTTTGCAGACTAAGAGGGATTAATACCCCTTTAACCAGCGGGGCTATGCACACATTCATAAATATACCATCTCTCTCTCTCTCTAATCGCCTCGCTTCCTAATCCACAATGATTTCTTAGGAATTATCATTTTATCTCAGCTAAATAAGCACATTCCTTGTGCTTTCCTGTAGAAAAATAAAATCTTTCAGAAGCTTTTCTTTTCAAAAGTGGTGCCACGAAAATCAAGCTTTCATTTAAAACCTTGAGTAAATAAAGGAAACTTTGTTTATTTGCTTCCGAAGAGAAAGGCGATTGGTCACATCCGCCGAGCATCTGCCTGCCGTTCCACCCGCTCCCAGTCCGAATCACTCGCCTGGAATCAAGATCAGGCCTATTTCTTTGCCCCACACCTTGTGAAGTGACAACATCCCTCTGAAGGCACGAGAGTCTGGTGGAAAAGGTTTTTGCATGTTACTGCTAATACCAACATGAAGATTGTTGAAAGAGACTGGTTTTGAGAATCCTGTATAGTTTTTCATGGGTTTTTGTAGGGTTTCCTTTACCTCTTTTGCTTTTCAGGTTTTGTGGGGCTTTTGTATGGTTTTATTATTTCCATTTCACTTGCCCAAGCTCAGCTACCTTGCATGGGAATACCAATCCTGTATTTAGGAAATGTCACCCTTTTTTTTACAAGGAGCTGCAGTCTGGGTTCTCGCGCAGCAACACCACGCAGGCTGCAAACACGACTGGGTTTATGGGGCTGATCTTGGAACTACACGTAATAAGAAATCTGACTTTTAATGGCATTTTAAAAAGAAAAGAAAATAGTTCTTTTTATTACTAAGAATATTTCGCAGAAGTGAGTATTTCTTTGGTAAATCATTCCCCGCTTAGGCTTTGGTTTCTAAGATCACTTTCAAATCCGGAAATATGTTCAGGCAAATTCCAGCTGACCTGAAACACTCAGCTCTGGGAAAGGCTTTGAGTTTAATATAAAAAAGCCTCTGAATTTCCTCTATTTCTAATTCTTACTCATTTTAGTTAAACACTTGCCTTCTATCGCAAAAAATACACATAACCTTGAGAATCAGTACAGCTATCCTGCATGGGAAACGCCAGCACCTATAGGTTTTAATGTTTACAGGCAAAAAAGTTGTAGTAAAGTGTTTATTCTGGTGGGTTTCATTTTTTAAATAGATTTAACAGGGAGAACACAAATGATAGTTGTAGAAAATCAAAACTGTTTTGGAGCAGTTCTGTTTGTTTAACATAAGAATATTTAAAAAACAATTTGGGATGGGAATTAAAATATGTGTCTCTTCCCTTAGTAGATATAATAATGATAAATGAACAATTAGAGTTATCTCCAAGTATTTCTGGAGTTCAGAGGTATTTGAATCTGTGGTTTCTTTTGTGTCCTTCTCTACTGAGACCATTCAATTTAATAAGAAATGAAATAGTGTGACAAATCTGCTGCAGCCTTTATTACTTACAGTCCCTATGGGCTTTATTTTTCCCTCTCCTAGCCCTTCTCCCCTGCCCCCCTCCCCATGCACTCAGTGGTCAGAACAGAAATATAGAAGCCATAACACGGAAATATAGATGTCCTACAATGAAATCTTTGTCCCACTGGCCATGTTGGTAATGAGAACCCCCGGCTGGTGGGCATGGTCCCCCAGGTGTGCTGAGGACTGACCCTGACAAAGGTCCTCCTACAGAAGATGTGGAAGATTCCCATTCCCTCTCTTTGTGCCAGAAGATCCTGCAGTGTTTCTGTGCCTGCAGCTGGGATCTGTGCAGAGTGGGCTTTTGTCCACCCTTGCCTGCACGCAGGGACCTGGATTTGTAGCTCACATGAGCCTAGGGATGGGGCTGAGCTGAAGCAAAATATGAATGGCTTTGACAGCTACCAAATGAAATCTCTCGCAGCAAACCCATCCTCTGTGGAGAGGTGCCTCCAGTTGTTTTCCCATCCATACCTCTGCCACCGTGGCATCTGGCACCTTCTTTTGCTGTAGCTGGCAGGTCACCAAAGCAACCAGAGCAAGGGAGGGCTGGTATTCCTGGCTCTGCTTTTTAACCTGTGTTTGCCTACTCATTGTAGTGGGTCCCCCCATGGTATCAAAGGACTCGGAGCCCTTCTGCTGTGAGGATGTTTCCAGTGTTGTTTCCTAAAGTCATCTTGCAACAGCAAAAAATATCCATAGTGCTCCAGAGGCTCTCAGCTAAACCTGAGAGTGATCCGACTTTAGGGAGATTTGTACCTGGGCTGAGGCCCAGACCTCGTGTCTTTCCATACAGCACTTCTGCCCTAATGCTCGCTGAAAGCCTGAAAGTGGCTGGGGGGATTAGCTAATGGGTAATTTAAATGGGTCATTTCATAAGAGATGTGTATGATAGGCAAGCTTGAAGCCTTGCTTAAACCCTGTAGCTTTGTCTTGTCTCTGTGTGTCTCTTTGTGCTCTTGCCATATGTCTCTTCGCTACTTTTTTCTGTTCTCATCTTCCACCCCATCAATTGCAGAGCTCCCTTTCTTTGTCTTCTCAGCCAGTCTCAGCTAAAGCCCATTTTTGTCAATGGGAGTCATAGATTAGGCCTTCGAACCCCATCTGACAATGAATCTTCCACACATGGAAACAGAGAAAAAAGATTAGGTTAGGGAAAAGAGCTTTATATGTGCCTGCACATACATACACAGATTTATTCTTTCTTTTCTTATCTTCGTGTTTCTCTTTTAGACTGAAAGATCTGAAGGGTAGGAAATTTGTGATAGTGAGCCCAGAAAAGTATATATAAAGGCTGTTAATGCCAAGCATAGTTACCGCATGCCCATGGCTTAATAACCCACATTAGGTCTGGAAAAACAAACATATTATGCCTTACACTATAAAAATCTCTTTTAATGGAATTTGAGGAATTAAAACACAGAACTGAGGTTTATCAGCCTGTTGCTAGGAGAGTTGCAGTCTGTGTTTGCTTAGGGAATCATCATCAATAATCCCTTAATCTAATCGCAAAATGTAGAAAGCTGCTGCACCAGACTGACCCTATTGGATGCAAGCAGTGAGCAACAGAAGAGGACGATGAGGTTACCCAATAGCAGCTGTTGCGTTATGACTGTATCCAGGAGAAGACCATTGGAAGACACAAGACACCTTGGAAGCGTATGAGGAAGCTTTTTGTCAACAAATGGACCACATGGACCTCAACAGAAACAACCATATTGTAGTATTTCCCTGGGAACAAAAGGACCTAAGTCCACAAGAATGTCCATACAGAGTCAGGCCAAATGTTCGCTGGAAACAATATTGATCCTATTTCTGAAAGTGCCCAAAAGGGAGGGTATAGGGAAAAATAGGGGACACTTTCCCATAATGCTCTCTAGCCTCTGGCATTTTACTGTTCAGACCTGAAGAGCCGGTGGTGGTATCTTGGAACTGAACATCTCTTGGTGGGTTTTTTCCCATGAATTTGGTCGGTTGCTTTTTGAAGTAACATAAACTCTTAACATCTAAAATATCACTTACTGAGGAGTTTCATAATGTACTTAGAATCTCTGTTTGCGTTTGTTTTGGATCACCATTTTTTAGTGTCATTAGGTTATGTCTACTTCTTGTACTGGAAGAGACAGTGAACAAACATCCCTTATTTGCTGTCTCTGAGCTTCTTGCCACTTTGTAAAGATAGAAGTGCAATTTCAGATGCCTTCCCAGGAGTGTCTGAGCACAAGGAATAACAAGAATCTCCCTAAATCTTCCATAATTTTGCTTCCATCTGTTTGAAATGCTTAAATAGTGAACTTGCAATCTGGACACCTAAATAAGTAATGAGGTAAAAAATGGTGCAATCATCTGAATTCACAACTGAAATAGTGCAAGCCTTGATGCATTTGGTGTGTGTGTAACATGCAGTGGTGTTTGTGTGCATGTGAGAGATGGGGTAGCAGAGTACAGGAGTAAATTGCCACTCAACCCACTGAACAGTTCGCAGTCTTGTTTGGGCAGCCACAACAGAGTCAAAAAGAACCTCCAAAACTTGCTGCACCATTCTACAAATGTTTGTGACAACCCTTTTTTGCTGCTAAAGCCCACTGAAGAACAGTTCTGGCTGCAAAGCTGGAGACTTCAGTTTCTTTTCACATGTTGACAGTCCAGAAGGATGAAGGTTATATTTCAAGGTGAGCACACTGGGCCTGGGTCAAATCTCTCATAAATCATTGTCTAACTCTTGTATCTCCCATCCAGTGCCTAGGATGAACATTGTGATTTACTGCTTAATTCAGAATTCAATCCAAAGTCAATTGAAGTCAGGAGGCTGACATCAAGAAGTTCAGTCCCTAAGGCTATTTAAACAGGACTTATTGTAGGAGGGACTTATAGACATGAACGTTCTGTCTCGTGCTGTTCACTATTTTTTATTTTGATCAATGTCTCTGTGTTCCCACCTCCCATCCCACCTCCTGGATTTCTGATCTCTACCATGGCTCCAAAGTCTGCAAAGCATTCAATGTCAAAGTTTTCCTTGTCCCATGAGAGAGGGGACAGTCTGGCAGGCAATGCCCACAGGAGCAGGTGAAGCAGACAGTAGGGGTTATTTTCCATTTGCTGAAGCTGACTTAAGCTGAACCTGGCCTGGGGAAGATCCAAGATTTCAACCTGTGAATTGTAGCCTGGACATCCTACATTTCCTACACAAGTGGGGAGCTGATTGTAACTGTTGTCTTTAATATTCATCCTTCTTCCCACTGAGCAGTGTCTAAGATAAGGCCCACCCTGCCTCAGCCAACCACACTCTTCCCAGTTCCTGGGATGATTTAAGGTCCATCTTTCCACCTTGTCCCTGAGCCCAGACCCTCCAAGCCTCTGGGCTATGAACAAGACCTCAGCAGTTCAGGGCTCTAGACAGCACTAGGAGGCCATTCTTAGTGGGACACCCACTGACACAAAGATGGGGGCCTTTGATGATGTCCCCCGGTAAAGCCAAACTGGTTTTCAAAGAGCAGCCAGAGTAAGTATGCAGGGAGGTGTTATTACCATGAAGGGTTTGCTGCTCTTCTGAATGCCTTCAGCAAGATCATGAGCATCCTCAACTTTCAGTGGGGCCACACCTTTTGGACCTACCTAAGGGTAACCATCGGCCTTGATTCTTCCAGGGTAGAGGCCTGGATGGGGCTTTAGGAATGTGCCTAGGCTGAATAGTCCTGAGAACCCCTGTTACACCATGAACTGTGAAGCCTGTTAGGAAAGTGACATCTCTGCAGTGCTGCTCACCTGTGTGGGGTCTGGGGTGACTGATAAGGTGCCAAACTCTCTCTCCAGCAAGAACCGCCAAGGTCTTTCTACCCTACCAGGCTACCTGTTTTCCAAAAACTTGCAGAAACTTCCCAGCTGTCTAGGAAAAGCACCTCTTGGAGATATCTGTTAAATATGCCAATGGATTCAGAAGAGATTTGGGGGAGGAAAAGAGGGGAAGGAGCTGAGGAGAAGACAGATGAGCACACACACACAGAGAAGTTGGTTGATTGCATCAATATCTTTTTCAGGAAATCATGGAAAGGTGTGACTACTGCAACATAAGAGCTTCCATGGGCATCCGTCAAAGCCCGTTGCAGCAGGCAGTGCAGACCTGCCAACTTGAGGGCAGGAGGGAACGATGACATGAAGGTAGATAATCTTGAGGTTCAACTAGCTTGGCTCCTCTTCTCAGTCAATACCCTACCAACAGTGGTGTCTGCAGGAAGATGAGGCCCCACCCATTCCTGGCCACCACCTCCCCACTAGTGGAGCAGCAGCCAATCCAGAGACAGCTCTTCTCCTGCCCAATAGCGACCTCCCCATGCAAATGAATAGGGGTGGGACCCACATCACATCAGCCCCCTGTCATGCAGAGGCTGGCCAATGGCTGCAGTCCCATGCAGCTTGGCCAGGAGATGAGAACCATGGTAGGGAGGAGCCCTGGTGGCCTCCGTTCTGACCATATGGTTCCAACGCTCCCGAATCTTGTCTAACAGTGATTTTCCTTAAACACAGTCCTTTAAGGTGTTAAATCTAGCTTTAACTTATTTGGCTGATCCAACTTAGATCAGATTATGTTTGTATTTATTGGGATTTATGGATGTATGATTGCCTCTGAGCCCATATGGACAGCTAATTTGTCAATTAGAGCAATGCTGATCATTGCGGAGGCATGGCATAGGCTGTTAAGCACCATTATCGGTTTCAACCAGGTCTGACCTTGAGACACACATTTATTTTGCCTGACAACCTTTTATTCTCACTGCCGGATTACAGATATGTAAATTGGGCTAAAACCTTGAATATTCATCTTAGGTACGTCAAGCAAATCAGAATTTGTTGGCGATGAAGAATATAACAGGGAGAGCTGTTGAGCTGCATGCAGAGAACGGGACCTGCTTAGGTCTTGCTTTGTATTGTACTCGTGGCAGCAGTAGGGTTTGGGGCCAGGATGTTAGGGTGGTGTCCTGGGTATCTAATTAAAACCAATGGCCGTTTTCTAAGCAGAGAGAGGTCAACTCCGATTGATTGATAATTAAAGGCCATTATTCCTATTTTTCATTAGGTATAGCAAAGGCAATTTTCCCCTAAATCAGAGCTTAAGGGTGCTAGCTGGTGATTTTGTACCTGGCAGAAACAGTCAGTTCCTCCATGCTGGCACCATCCCAGCGACCAGCAGGAATGCTGGGACAGCCCTGTCATTTGGCCAGGCCTGAACAGGTGGGATGAGATGGCTGGCCTCGGAGGTGTGTTAGAAGGCTGGGTGAGAGGCAAATAAGTTCCTGGTGTGAGGTTAGCCCTGCTCTTCTCCTCTCCCATCAGGCTCTTCAGGTATACCGTGGTGAGCTGAGCTGCGTGTAAATGTGAATGTCAGATGTGTTTGGGCCAGGGGATCTATATAGGTTAATTGGATGCCTGGGGATTCATCTCATCTAACTCCTTAGAAATTAGGTGTCTAGGCATCTGCTGTGACCAAGGGATAGGGCACCTGGTGGTGATGATGTCTGACAGAGGAAGGATGAGTCATCATCTGCAGGTGCTGATCTTCCCACTGAATTGAGAAGGAACTTTGACTACCAGCTTAAATGAAATGCCTAAATTTTAAACAGCTACCATCAAGCGAGATGAATGCTACTGTGGGTATGCGATGCAAATGTGGGCCTGGAGAGGGGAGCTAAGTGCTTCTTAACCAGCTTCCTCGCCTTCCTCTCAGGCTCCCATGACCACATTAGTCAGATACTTCATAAATCATGTGTCTGAAAGAGCAATTGTTCCACACACGTCTCAGTGATTCTGCGCTCGTCACCTTGACCCTGGTGTTTTATAGAGAACAAAAATTATACCCACACCTGTTAAAGGAGAAGACTAGGCACTAACGGAAGAGGATTGTTTTAGTAATATGCCCCCAGCCTTACTGGTTGTAAGAGACTTCATCATATGGATGATTTAGATGACTAAATTTGTCAGTCTGCCATCAATACTGAATTATTTCTATTGTAATCATCAAGTCTAGACTCTAATTCAAAAGGCATTTTTTTTGTTTGTTTTTTCTCTAAGGAAGGTCGGATTTGTAGGGACCTGAGCAGTAGGAAATCATATCAATTCTTCCAAACTGTTTAATAAATTGAAAAAAGGGGAAGAGAGGAACATTTCACTTCAGTAATTCACAACTGGCCATTGTTCCCAATGAAGCTCTTTTGTTTCTCTCTACCAGAGAAAGGGAAACGTCATTGGTTCTGATTTGCCTGGAGAGACCCATTGGCCGGAGTCTCACAGCGTGAACACTTTGGGGGGAAAAATATCCCACAGTGGCAAAAATCAACTCTAAAAATAATAAGCATGAAAAATATTAACCCTTCAGAGTGAATCGTGTGGTTGCTTGTTTACCAAATGGGATGTGTAAACCCATTACATAAAATGTCTTTCATCGCCCATATGCTTTCTAACCTAATCAGCTTTGAATCCTGCTAAATCCCAGATTGAGATAACAAATGAACAGCTCAGCTCACTGGAAGAAAGGCAGCCTCTTTCCGTTGGGTATTAAAAAGAGGCAAAGGTCAAATATTCCCCTGTGGATCACCCAAAAAAGAGATCATGCCGATAACACCTATGCTTTTGTGTGCTAAGTATTACTGAAAGTGAAATTCATGATAAACACAATTAAAGGGCAAAGCTTCAGATTAAAACTCACATGATGGCTTTGTACAGGATGGAACATCATATCCTAAAAGGAGATTTTGCCTTCCCAGTCACATTGTGATGATATTTAGAAGTCAGGGATGGAGATGTTGGCTAACATGCCAAACCGACACAAATGACAGGACTTTAGTTCTGACCAGCTTTCTCCTGGGCTGCATTTGGGGTGGCCGTTCCGCTGGTGGGCACCAGGTACAAGCCACTGCCCCTTGCCATGAGTTGTGGGGCCATGAGAAGGACCAGAGTAATTTGGAAAGGAGATGGGGTGGCTTACAGCGGACCTGGTCTGCAGGCAGTGTCAGGTGGGCTGTCCTGGGACACCTTTCCTGGGGCAGCTGCAAGCCAGCAGCGGGCTCAGTGGGAGTGGGATTGTTTGGACGGGCACTTTTATAAGTTTCACTTTTTGTTGTGTTTCTGTGATATTTCCAGTAAAGTTAAGCCAAACCTGACCTCCCAACACAGTTTTTACAAACAATATTTGCCCCTCCTGTAGACAGATCTGGTGAACAAGAGTGGGTTTTGGGCTACCTGACCGTGCAAGAAACCCTTCCTGGCATCGTTACATGGGATACTGATGAAGTGGGTGCAGAAGACAAGATAAACTGTGCTGTTCCTCCAAAGAGCAGGCAAGAGAGGTGCCGGGACCTCAGCACTCATTGGCTGGGTTGACACCTATGGGAAATAACACTATCCCTGAACCAGACCTGTGCAAGAGGTTCCAGTTCAGTCCAGTAGAAGGATGTCAGGGGTTATCTCCTTTCTAGCCCGGGTTTTGTACCCCTCACAAACAACTATTTGTAAGGAGTTGAGTATATTTGATCTGAAATTTCTGTAAATGTCAAATAACTTTTTATCCCTGTTATTCCCCCCCCCCCAAGGCTCTTTTGGATTCCCCCCTCCCTTCTTTTTCTTTTCAACCCCCAAATATTTCACCCCTTTTATATTTTTATTTTTATTGTTACAGTAGAATACTTTGCTTCTTTGTCAGCTGTCAATTCCTTAAAAAATGCAAGCGTAAGCGCAAAATTTTCAGTAACTGCAAAAATTGTTGATCAGTCAACAGTTTTCACAGAGGAAGGAACTATGCTTTTCCATAAGGCTGTCATATTTATAATGACAAGGGTTCTGTAAGGTCTTTCCATGAACATTTATATCTATCTGTGCCTACAATCAGCAGATTGCTTGGCAGAAATTAAAGAAAAGGACCAGTCTAGCTAAGCTGCCATCTCATGTCCGTTGTCCTGTTGTCCAATATTTCTCAAACCATATAAAGCTTCAGAATTGTTTTAGGAGCTGAGCACAGGATATGTCTTTGGTCACTGGGCTGTTAGGTGCCAGGACATTTCCTGGTTTAGTTCCTCCAGATCACCTTAGCAAGAGCACCTCAGCTGAGCCAAATCTGGGCTTCTCCACTCCAGCAAGATGGGCTAAACCCATCCCTGGTCCCATGCTGTGTTTGCATGGGATGGATGAGGATCATGCACGGACATGGTACTGGAATCCAACTCCCAGGTTTGCTGTCAGTGTGGATGTGCCCTCGGTATTTTCTGGTTGTTGGAAAACCACTGGTATTCCTGTTTCTTTAACTTTGGAGCTCCATGGTTTGGGATTTTAGGGAAAGCCTCTGGACAGATGAGTTCTTGAATGCTGAGGAGAGTAGCATGACCCATACCCATCATTCTGCTATTGCATAAAAGTGCTCCCAGCCAAGGGCTAGATTAAGCTTATCTATTTGAGTTAACAAAGAGAAGGTTAAATGGTGACTTGATTTTCAACTATAAATGCATTCCCAGGAAGCAGAGTTCTGGTAGCAGACAGCTTTTTAATCTAGCAAACAAAAACTGAACAAGACCCAATGGCTAGAAGATGAAGCAAATTAATTTAGAGCAGAAATGAGGGACAGATGTTTAGGAGGGAAGAGGATTAACCATTAATGAACGTTTCCAAAAGAGGTTGGGTTCTCTGCCTTTCCCTTCTTGGTGGCACAGACTTTCTGCTTGCCCAGACCCATACCACGAGGACCCTGGAAAAACAGGTTGGAACAGGACTTTGTGGAAGAATGAAACCATTTTTGAACGGCTCTTAGAGCGTCCTTCCACATCATATCTCTGTTCACCCAAGCTCATCTTTCCTCTTGTGCCTCCTTCCCTGCAGATCACCCCATTGCACAAAATTGTGCTCAGAGAGGCTGGACATGAAAACTGAGCTGCCAGATTCAGATTGCTGTTCTTCCTTAATTTTGCATCAGAAGCACACCTTTGATTTTTGGTTTTCAAATAATTTTATTATAGTGGAACTTACTAAAAACATTAATAAGAAAAAGGGTAGATTTGTAAAAATAGCATGTAAAATATAAAATTTCAAAGAACAAAAAAGAAGAAATCAGAAAATGTTTATTGTTTGAACCAATACTGGAGATCATAAATTTTTACTTTAACTTATTTCTTATCTGAACATTCTAGGGAAGCTTCAAATTTGGATGAAAAAAGAGGTGGGGATGAAAAGCAACTTTTGAAATTTCACTTTTGGGGACTTTTCCATAATATGCAATAAATTGGTGAATAAAAGAGAGATGAAAGAAAGTCAATCCACCAAACTCTGTAACTAGTTTTAGACTTCAGAATAAAATCAAACTGAGAGTATTTATAGCTTGTGTTAAGGCATTGTTTATTGGGGATGCTGTGAATCTCACTCCATTTGGCTGATGAATTTTTAGTTTAGGGAAGGTCTGTTTTCAACTTTCCTAAAATCATCTCATAAACAAGGTGAGGAGATGAAGACAATAAATTTAAAACCAAGAAAAGATTTAGTTAGGACACCTAATTAGGATTTCTAATCAGGAGTCATCAAGACCTATAATTAGCTGTGTTGTTCAGACTCATTGCTTTCTCTTTAATGGCCATAGGACATCCAAATGGTTTTAAATTATGTACCACGGGCTCCTAATCAGTTTATTGAACATCATAAATTGTTAAAAGGAGTTAATAGCTTGTGTTTCTTGATAGAAAGTGCTAATACTCGAGGCAGAGAACTCATCAAATGAACCTCGTTAGAGAGAGGAGGAGGGAGATTGCGTCTCAGTGTCTCATTTTGTTTTAGTAATTAGCTTTTACTGGATTATCCGATCCAAATCTTTATTCAGTTTACTCTGTCAAATCTAGTTTGCATTTTAAATGGAAAATTGACACGGGGAACAATTTGTCTCCTGACTGGGTTAAAGGGTCCAGCTGGGAGGAGGCACCGGCAGAGAGTAGGGGTTATCGCGAGAGCCCGGCGGGGGGGACCAGCTGGGGGGGCTTCCCCAACAGTTGATGTCCTCCAGCCTTTGCCCTCAGCACGGGGCACCCTGTGTACCAACGACCATCAGGGGATCACATCCCCCACTGCAGCTCTGGTCCCAGCCCAGCTCCTGCCCCGGCAGCCGAAGAGCAGCCGCTTGTGAAATTGCCGCGATCCAGTCCTGGCTTGCCCCTGAGAGCAGTCAGGGGCCAACGGCACAGGGAGCACACCGGCGTAAAGACATCATGTGGGAACAGATCAGCTGGTTCTGAGCAGGTTTTTGTCTCCAACAGTGGCCGGTACAAGCTGCTTTAGCAGAAGTTATAAGAAAACTCCCGATGGAAAATTGCAAAAAATTCTCCCTACAGGGAGAGCATTTCCTAAATTAACAGACGGTTCCTGGTGCGAAGTGAGGGTGTGGGTATTAGCATCTACCTTATCTGCTGTGACAAGACACATTGAAATGCAGAGAACCCCGCTGTTTTACTGGCTGCCTTTGTGGCATCTGTCCACGTGGTTTTGGCTGACACAAGATTTAAAGATTCGGTGCAAACCATTAACAGCTGAAAACGCTCTGCGTAAGGGTGCTGCTGTGAGTCCAGCCCAGTTGATTCAGCACCAAAGTATGGTTCTTCCCTACAGTGCAAGGAAAAGAGCTGAGCAGAAGCTTCAGATGTCAAAGCAAAGTCTCCTGTTGCCACCCCATTGCATGGTCCATCACATAGTAGTGGCTCCAGCTATTACCTTGTTGACCAAAAGCTGGAAGGACAACCACAGTGTATGTCAGTTTTCAGGGGTCCCTTCCTAGGACTCTTATGGTTTTAGCTTTTATTTTTTTGTCTTTATGTGACACCTTTATAACATATCAGAAACTAGGGACTGACCTCCCATAGCTGAGTGTGTATGACAAGGTGGCCAACGCTGGGATGACCAAGGTATGTTGGTGTTGGAGACTTGTAGCTCTGCAGGTCCTGCACTGAAGATTTTCTTTATAATTGGTTGCATGTTAGGCAAAGGCCAAGCTTTGAGGTAAAAGCGCAAAAATCCTTTATCCTTCCAAAAATCTGGGATGGACTGCATCTTACACATTTCTGTGCAGATGCTGCCAGCTTCCCTGCGTTACAGGATTGTCCCAGCCCATCTGGGACATCTGGTTGCTGGGGGTTTTATGACCCCTGTGACAGGTGCTGATAATCATCACTCTGGAGCAAGTTCTTGTGTTCTTTATCCCTGTTTATGTCCACACCGTGCACTGAAATATTGTGGGAGCAACCCATACCGAAGATAATCATTGCTCAGAAAAAAAGTGAGAACCAGATTTCTGTGTGAGGATGAGGCACAGCCCGTTGCTGAAATTATTTCAGGGCTGCAGTGCAAATTAATTGAGTTTACCTCCCCGGATTTCTACTGTTATTAATCACTTGTACGGGACAAGTCTGCAGCTGGAGGAATGAGGTCCTGTGACTCCAGGTGAGCAAAGAGGCACTCAAAGGTCCCAGTCCTGACCTGAATGGGGATCCTCTCAGTGTTGCTTCATCAAGCAGCGGCCGCCTGGTGAGTTGGTGTCTCAGACCTGGTGAGGACTCAGTGACATACCCAAAGTCACCTGGGGAAACCACTGGCAGAGCAGGGACCACAGCTTGTTGCTCTTACAATGCCAGCTTCTCCCACTGCGATCCCCACTTCAGAAGAGTGGCTCAGCAGCATCCCACAGGAAAGATGTCCCTGGCTCAGACATCACGTCCCACACTGGATTTAGGGAAGGGTACAGAGCCATGTAGGAACGAGATTGCAGCAAATACCACGTCTATTGCAAGCCTCTCTGAACCCATGGAACAAGACAAAAGAGATTCATCCCCTTCTTCCTTCTTGGGAAGAGGGGTCGGGAAAGTAAGTCTTTCCATGCTAATGTCACACAATTACCTCTTAACTGCCAAAACAAATGGCAGAAATGGGGAAAGTGACACCAAATCAAAAATGTCACAGGTGATCGATTCATGTCATCTACCGTCGCTGCAGCCGAGGCTGGCGAGAGAGACACAGTGATAACACAACACTAATATTATATTACAGCCTTCACGGCGCCGAATGCCAAGTGATGAATATGTGTCACTTTATGTGTCGCTCACTCTCCGGGCCTGGGCGGGCGAGCATGGAAAATGGAGTGTTCAGGATTAATGATATCGAAAATGATAGAGAGGAGATTGAAAATTCCTTCCTTCCTGAACCATGCAGATTGAAATGTACCTCAGAGCTATCTCTTGCTGCCCTCCTCCTCCACCCACTTTTTAAAGGCCTTTTCCACAGCATTTTGAAGAAGGAAAAAGAAAAGAAAGGAAAAGAAAGGTAAAGAAAGAAAAAGAAAGGAAAAGAAAATAAAGGAAAGGGGGAAAGGAGGCGAGGAGAGGAGAGGAGAGGAGAGGAGAGGAGAGGAGAAAAAAACTTTGTAGTGTTTTACTTGGAAATTACTTCCTCTGCTCCTCATGGTTTGATTTATGACAAACATTCCCATCTTCAGGTGTATGTCTGTTCTCACACAGACAGCTACAACACAGAATATGTCCATGATTTTAATCCAGGACCACCACTTCTCAGTTAAAATCCTGATGTGGCCAGAAGGTTGTGGCTGGATGGAGGTCAGTGCGTGATGTGTTATGATTAAGCAGTGATCTTACTGAGAGCTCTCAATAAAACCAGAGCATTTTAATGCTCATAACTTCTGGTTTGCAGCCTTTAGAAGCTTCAGTTAAAAATTAGAGCCCCAAAGTGCTGGTAGTTTTCCACATCTAATGAGAAGAACTGATAACAAAGAAGATGGATCACAGCTTTAGGGGTAAAGTGACCTGGCCAATGTCACAAGCAGAGCAGATCTGATACATGACTCGTCCATTCATATTCACACAAAATTTATGCATGAACGCTTCAAGATGACCCATTCCCAGGGGCCCAGAGACTGCAACACTTTGGTGAGGCTGGAGAAGGTTACAGATATGCGTTTACGTATCTGCAGGATTAGACCCTGCCAGCCCAGGGAGGGATGGTTTCGTGCTGACGCCCCACTTGTCCTGGTCTCCATCCGGACGCTGGTTTTGTGAGCTGCAAGGCCACTCTGCAGCACCTGACGTTGTCGACTGAGGTGTTTGCTAGACTTGCTCAGGACCTGGTGAGGTGGGGAGCCTCGAGGGAGAGTAACCAGGGATGGTTCACCCTCTGTGTGTGATGGCGGGTGCTTGTGACCATCCTGCTTTTGAGGAGTAAGGTTACCTCCTCGTGGCTGTAGTCCTGGAGCTTTGTTTTTGGTTTATCCTGGGTTTTGGCAAGGATGCCTCAAGGCTTTGACAGACAAAGCAAAGGAAGGAAAGAAAGTTTTTAATAACTTTTTTCCTATACCTTTTCCTTTACCCTTTTTTTTACCTCCCTGTTACTTAATTGGTTCACCTCCCCAGGTGGGATGAGGGCTTATTCTTTCCTTCTAGCTACAGTGGAAACCGTCTACTGCCTTGCTGTGCCCTCACCTGATATTACACATGCTGCTTTTCCAGCGGAGCTTGGAGCTTTTTGTCTTTGAGGCACAGTTAATGGGGACAGAGCCCGTTCTGTTAAGCAACCGATGCAGCATAATGGAACAGCCTTTTTTTTTTTTTTTGCTTTCTTTCTTCTTAACCCATTAGGACTCTTGAGAAAAGTGTTTCACACAGAAAAGAGAGTGAAATCAAATCACAGAAAGTTGGAATGGGTTGCAAAATTTGTTTGAATGTCATGTGAAAAAAAATACTAGCATGGCTTCCTCTCACTGAGTACCAAATGCGTGCTTGACTTTATTAACCTCTGCTGAAGAATGAGCACTAATAGCGAATGATCTTAAGAACTCACAGCCATTAACTTCATATGGCAATAGACTGAGATTGGAGGAAGAAACCCAGAATCAACTGAGAGTACCTAATTAATTGGATTATAATTACATATGGAAAGCTAAAAGGTAATAGATCTGTTTGAATTACTCTCATCACAGGCTCTTCAGGGACAGACTGTGCAGTGTGAATCACTTGTACGTGATCACCAGAGACACGAAGAATTAAATGACTACAAATATTTTAAATAAGAGCACCTGTTCACTAGTGGGAATATTGTCTGCCGAGCTCGGATGGCATGAACAAGTTTGCTTTGAGATTGCAGTCACTGGGGTGTTGTGTTACTAATTTTTTTAAGGCTACCTGAGCCAAAACTATTACCTTTGGTGTGGCCCATCACTGGAAGAAGGATTGAACCCCAAAGGAAAATGAGGAGCTGGAGATGAAGATTACATGTGTCTGATGCTTTCCTAAATTGCAACTCAAAGGGGCCACACACCATCGTCAGAC
This sequence comes from Ibidorhyncha struthersii, assembly GCA_013398815.1. Classification (NCBI taxonomy): domain Eukaryota; kingdom Metazoa; phylum Chordata; class Aves; order Charadriiformes; family Charadriidae; genus Ibidorhyncha; species Ibidorhyncha struthersii. The sequence continues at coordinate 79,162 of VZSZ01003702.1, forward strand.
ATATATTTCTGTCTGTCTTTGCTGACTCTTTTATCTCTCTTTACTGTCCCTGTGAGCATGCAGTGCTGACTTCTCCAGCCTTGAATATACTTTTTCTGCACAAATCCTTCTGACAAAAAAAAAAAGAGGAAAATGGAAGAGAAAGAAAAGAGGCATTTCAGAGATACAGAGCATTAACAAAAGTCTGTAGATTTCCAGCATAGAGTAACGGGGCGATGGAAGTATTCGATCAGAGCCATAAATCTAATGAGATGGTAATGATATGCAAATTAACAGCACCATGAGCCAAATGGGTAAAGTTTCTTTATGGAGCATATTAAGAGGCATTTTGCCTAAGTGGAATGGTTGGTTGAACAATAAATACTGAGCCAGTCTGCAAGTATTGGTTGACAACAGCAGTAAGATAAATAAAACAGATGAAGACAAGTATTATTCCTCCATTTATAAGGACAGATGCTGCAAATGATTCTGTACTTCCCTCCTACAGAGGGAAACTGCAGCTATGCAGCCATATCAGGGATTTTTGATTGCTCTTGTTCAAATTAATACTCACAGGAAACTTCCTGAAAATACAGTTTTGAACCCGCTTTTATATATTCAGGGATGGACAAGAAAATGTGAAACCTCAGGCCAAATTGTTTCCTAGTGTAAATTAGGTAACCCCCATTAGCTCTACCAGTTTATGCTAGCTTTGGATCTGGATCCCAAACTGTACCTGCCAGCATCCCACTGTTGATAAATATTGAGTGGTCTCACTATGACATTTTAATTATAGCATTATGGATTTCAGGAGGAGGGGGAGCAAAATAAGAGAAAGCATTTATTTTTGGTTTTAAGCTTAAAGGAAGAAAAAAAAAAACCACAAAGGAAGAAAATAACAGCTTCCCAGGTCCCACAGGGATTTAGTGGAGATTAGCTAAATCTCAGTTCTTATCATTTTCAAGGGCTCTATCCAACCTTATTTTAACTTCCTTGCCATGGGCACCTACTCTGCAATTTTCACATGGGATAGCTTGAGATCTCCCAGCGTTGTCACCTGCCATACTAATGACGTCTTTTGTCCCAGCATCTGGAGGCCTCTTTGTGCTTGGAGGCTGGACAGACTTTTATTTGCGCCTTGCTCTGAAGACCAGACTCATCCTCCATCAGCATGACAAACCCTAAGGTCTGCAGCAAACTGCTGCTTTATCTGCAGATGCAATCTGGAGGGAGGAGAGCTGAGTTGGGACACAAATGTGTCCCTTCAGCCGAAATGAATTGGGCACCAACTGAAGTACTGCAGTCCATCAGTGATCACCCAAGAGCAGCTATGCCCACACCTCACTGGGCTGATAGTGTTGGTGGAAAGCAAGTGTCAGGTCTCATGCTCACTGTCCATTTGAACATGGGGAGACAACCAGAGACGGACAGACCTCATGGTCCATCCGAGCTGAATAAGCAGCAGGGGTCAAGGGCGGGGATGTAGTTGCCCTACAAATGCAGTCCAGGGAGAGATGAGAAGGATGAATCCAGCACGAAGGGGAGACACTGAAAAGTTAAACCCTGTAATGCCCAAGTCCAGTATCTCATTGGTGTCAGTGTCCCTCTCAAAGGCCAGATCACAGCAGCCCCAAGTTCAGCCTGGGCTCTGGGGCTCCTCTCTTCATCCCAGAAACCTGTTGAGAAGGCCAACACCTGCTCCTTTTGTGCCAAAAGTGGTGATGGTGAAGCCGTGTATGTACACAGCAGAGGGACTCACACTTTTGGTGGTTGCATCATGCCTTTATGAGGTTGGAGAACTCATAGGAGACAGGTCTGTCTAATCATTAGAATAAAAAATGGTATTTCAGGAGGGATTAGGAGTGGAGAATGTGGAGTGGAGGAGGAACAGGAGCGTGACCTTCTAGCCTGGTTATTAGACCACCTTCCTGGGAGACATCAGAAGATGCTTCTTTGCCATTCCCTGAACATCCTACAAACGTCACATGAATCATGTTGTCTTCCCCCCTCCCCACAGGACTAGGGTCCACAGCCTGGTAGAGTCTCCTATTGATTTTCATGGGCTCATATGCTAGGCCTCTATTGCTGTAGTCTCATCTGTCTAAGAACTTTGGATGTAACCTTGGCAGAGTCACAAACAAACCCAGAAATTAGCCTACTGCCTGGAGGTGAACATCTATCCACCTGACAAGGAAGAAAACCAACTTAGTAAGCAGTGCAACCCTCCAGCAGGCAGATGGGCTTGGCTGGAGGGGGTGTGTGGAGCTGGTGTGTCTGTCAGCCACTGCATCCTCTCAGAGGCTTTTTATTTGAGCCAGCTCCCAGCCTCTGGTTGGGGCTGGTTTGATCACTCTCAAAGCTTCAAGGCTGTGAAAGTGGAAAGCTTCCTTGTGAGACTTCCCTGTCAGCATAGCCCTGGCTAATACTTCAAGCTCTTCCTCCCAGCCCTTGGGTCCACCTATTCCCTATGGAAAGCACACAATTCAGAAAGCACGGGAAACACTGTCTGATGTTCTCCGCAGCTGGCAAGGTTGCAGTGGGATAAGAAGGGCTGGGAGATAACTCACTGGTTTGGGTCCATAGGGTGGGGGAAAGAAGAGGCATGAATGCTTAAGTGTGTTGCCTCTGTCCATCCATCACCCATTGCCCTCTGTCCACTTTTACCTAAAGGGAGGCATCTCACTTTTCCCTATGGTAGGTACCTCTGAGAAGGCCTTCTCCAAGAGGTGGAAGAATAAGCCTAAAATCAGGTTGGCCTGTATCAACTCCATCTACATCAGTAACTCTTTCTTTTGGCCATACTTCAGTGAGATGTGTAATGCCAATGTGCTGCTGAGGAACACCCAAAGGAAGTGGAGGGTCCCAGTCTGCCCCACTCCACTGGTCTCAAGGGACATCTAGGAGAGGCTCTTGGGTGTCTGCTGGCCAGCTGGAAAACCTTCCCACTCTCAATCTATTGGGCACACTTCAGTAAAGATACTCACAGTGTTGCTGGGATCTCAGACCTCACCTAACTCACTGTAGACCTTCCTAGTAGCTGTTTGTTTCTCAGTGGGAATCACCGTATCTGCTGAACTCCTACTGCTGGCTAATGAAAGCCAAATTCTGTATGCTCCTAACTGTAACAAATGCTGCCTAACATACAGATTTCTAAACTTGCCCTCCATCTGCTTATCTAAATGTTTCACCAAAGCCTCCAAGACCTGGAGCAAATGCATGTCTCAGTGTAAAATCTTGGCATTTTACCTGTGATTTGGACTGTCCTGTGCCAAGAAAGACAACAAGGCTGAAGTGTTTGAGAAATGCTGTTCAATAGATGGCACGTCGATCTAGGAGTTAAGCAACCTGGTTTCTGCTCCTCGGTGTGATTTCTTTGTAAAGCCCTTTCAGATCTATGGACGAAAAATAAGATTCATAGAAGCTAAAGCCAGAAGTGTTATAGCAGCGTAAATGTGGGTGCATGGCATTTCCCCTTCAGAGCTTACTAATAAAATAGCCACCTCTGTCCGTGGTCAAGTTTAATATCTGACAAAATCCATTCTGTTCACCTCTATTTCGCAATCTGGACTGCCCTGTCAATTATTAGCATTGTGCTCAATGGAGCTGCCGCACAGCTCATTTTTGTGGTTACTAGCTTAGTAAATAAATGTGTCACACTAAACATCATGACTTCTAAGGGAGTTCGAAAATAAGCGGACAAGCTAATAGGTGCAAAACTACATTAAAGCTACCAACCTCCTCCCTTACAGACTGCAAAGCTGGTTGTTCTGTGAGTGACAGAAGGGATGGAACCTTCTCCTCTGCCTCTTCCTATCCGAATGTCTGGGTCCACCTCTACCCCTACAGTCCCTGTGTCTCTGATAGTAGCCCTGAATCCTTTGTGCACTGGCCCAGCACACATCTGAATGTTGCTAATGGGTTATTTAGGAGATGTGCATGGCTTTGCCTGCAGGTTGCTGCATCCCAGCTGCTGAAGAGGATGCTGAGCGGAGCAGCTGAGAGCTGAACTCGCTTTGACTTTCTCTCAGCAGTGTTGCTGCCTTTTGTTCTACCATCGACCTCTGCACAACAGTGTGATGGTTACGCCCTCAAAATGGCCAGGGGCATCAGAAGTGGGCAAGTGACAGACAAACCAATACCATACTCATCCAGCGGAGGCTGGCACATGGTTAGGAGTCAAGTGGAAAGAGAGTCACTGCTTCTAAAATATTTCAAATTCAAGGCAGGGCCAGCGGTAATGATAGGCCTGATGGGTTTGAGTTTTCCTCTTGGTTTTGACATTTTTGTCAGACAAATGAAACAATCTCATAGCAGGGATATTCAGGCTGCCCGTGTAGTGCATGGCCAACACAGTCTAGATCAGTATCTGCAACTGTTGTATTTATTTGCACAGTATCTGCCACGCTTACTGTGCTGAGTGCAATAGATAAATAAAAAAGCCAAAGCAGGAGCTCAGTATGCTCAATGCTTTTCTAAAGTGGGTTTTGTTGATGAACATTTCCTGTTTGGTAATTTCCAAAGAGAAGATTGGGCCAGTTGCACCAGAAGACAAGCGTGGGCTATTGCACGAACCAAATATCCTTTACAGTTTCTGAAGCAAGAGGCACCTTGCCTGTGCTTGGTCCCTGGTGCTTGAGACCATGTTGAGTGCTCCCTTTTTGGGCTGCTGGGAATGACGTGAGTCCCAGGGTTGTGCCCCACATGGGGAAATCTTACTCCTGAAAATTAGCTCCAGAACTTCTCACAAGAACTTTGGTTTGGGTCAGTGTCCTGCAAGCAGGCACAGAGAAGCAAATCCAGTGCACCTTTGTCCTGCCTGTTTATTCCCCCTTCCATCATTGGCTTGAGGCTGTTTTAATCCTTCACATGCAAATCCCAGGCAGAAAATTTGAACAAATCACAGAAAAGTCCAATGAGACTGGCTTGCAGAATGAGGGCAGCCCATTTCTGAGCTCAGCTGAGATTGCTGGAGAAAGTAACACCTTCACAAGCAGATGAAGCTGCAATTTGCATAATAGAAGATGTTACCTTTACCTGCAAACCTCATCTTCTCTTACTGCCTTCTCCACCAACACTCCACATAACACTTGCACTCAGACCCATGAATGCCACAAGGGCAGCTTCGTCTCTTTTAGAAGCTGAGGGTCTTCTCCACGGTGGCAACCTCACGTCCCCTGAGTCCCTTTACGGCACCTGAGGCTGAGATCCCCCGTACAGATTTATCTCTCCATGCTGAGCCAGCATGAAGCCAATTCAGTGCTAAGTGCAATGCTTCCCCCATACGTTCTTGCAGATAGAGCAATATTATCCTGTATTAGGGAAGTGGCTGACTATGTCACTTGCGACATGCCAAAAGCCATAAGACTATATTGGTTTTCAGACTCCTGCTGTGTTGGCTTGGGCATTTTCTGTTCTCTTCTATGAGAGCACTCTGTTTTCGGCGCAAATGTCAGAACGCCAATGAGCCAATGAAAGGAATCTCCTTGGCGTTTAGTCTTTAATATTTCCTAGGCTCTTAATCTTGGGATGGGAAACCTAGTGCTGGAGAAGGGAGGGTAAAGGATGGTTGATTTTCTTTATTCCTTTCCTCAAGAATATGTATCTAGCGTTTCTACGAACAGTGGCACTGGGATTTAGGTCTTGCACAATCAGTTAAAATGTCAGCGTCATGGGATCTCAGCTTGGGTATTTCTTGTGCTTACTTTCAGCAGTGTGCAAAAGGAGGAATGAATAGAAGAAAAATAAAAGCTGAATAAGACTTGCTCCAGAAGGTCTTCAGTAAACAAGTTTTGCTCTTGTGTAAGTTTGCTGAGCTGGTGGGTAGCAGAAAACAGACACAGAGCCAAAGGCGAATTCACAGCCAAGCCACTACCTTGGCACTAGCAGGAAAATCCGACTTGCTTAGCAAGTCACTTATCCACAGGGAATATTCTGAATAAGCGAGATCTGGCCCCTGTTTGTGCTGGAATAACTCCAGGGTAATGTCCTGACACCAGTAGAGTGACTCCAACTTCAAAGTCATGTAACAAGCATCTCAGTAAAACCTGGAAGCCAATTGCCTCAGGGTGAAGTCAGGCAACTCTCACACCAAGACTTGTTGCATGGAGGTCTGGAGCATCACCCAAGCTGGATGCTGCAACCCCTAAGACACCCCAAGCAGGTGATGTGGATTGTCCAAGGGAGACTTCTGGGCTCACTGATCTGTTAACAGAGAGAACAAAAGAGAACTTGAGTCTGGGATCTGGACTCTAACAACATCTTGAATAATCCCTCCAGATGTGAACCCCCAAAGTTCTAAAGTGGTCATGGAGATGATGGTCTGGAGACAGCAAGACAGGCAGAGACCTTCCAGCATAAGGTCCTGCCCAACAGCTTGACATTCACAGCAGAGACCTGGTTACAGTGTTCACAGCTAACTCTCCAGCTCTCTCATTCCTACCATTCATGTCCAGCTCATTAGGCCCACAGATAATATTTTCTTTAAGCCCACCTTATTTTACAAGTCTGGGTTTGTTTTCCCCAAGTTACAAACAGGCAACTCTTCCTTCAAGAGCTGACTTTAGCAGCCCAGTTCACAGGAGCTGCCTACGGACTCGAAGGCACCAAAGACAGGCAGTGACTGCTGTCTATCACCCCATGGGACTCTCATCACCTGCTTTTACTTCTAGGGTCAGACAATTCCCCCGAACATTTCAACCACCAGCTTCCAGCACTTGTGAGACTTCTGCTCTGGCTTGTGATTATTGCTATGAGAACATGGCCCAAAGTAAACAAAAGAAGGAGCTTTATGTATCAGAGATCAGCACCAGACCTTTTCTCCATTTGCAACCATGGTATTGCTTGGGTTTGGTGTTTTTTTAAATTTATTTTTGTATTTCTATTGATCTGTACTTAAGCATCTGCAGCTGGATCAAAAAACAGTGTGAAACACATTTGACTCCAGGGGGTGGAGTGGTTCCCAGAAACTATATGGCTTTTGTACAACCACCCACCTGCCCCCTTCTCGCTAAATTTTCCCAACACGCTGGACTTTCTAATTTCCACAGTGTGATCGTTGTTTTCCCATTGTCATTGTTCTCACCGAGTTTTGGGGGTAGGTATGAATGCTTAAGTGACATCCTGATGTAAATGCTGCCTCCCACCTTGGATGGGGCTCCAAAAAATATTTAATATGCTCTACCAGCAACCCTGGCAAATGCAGCTGGCCTTGGTTCTATTTATTTCTCCCAAATTCCACCTTTTTTTGTCATTCACAAGCAAAAACATATGCCCTAAATCCCCTCCTTCAGCCTGCCAGCTCCTGAACACTGGAAACCTTAGGTGAGATGTTGGGTAAGAAACTGAAATGACTTGTCTCCTTTATGTACCCTCGAGGGAGGCAATGGGAGCAGGAGGGGACCATCCCGAAGGGTGAGATGTAAATGAAGGTGTTAAAAGAAAAAAAGAAGGGGAAGAATACAAAGAAGAAGAAAATAAGTCTTCTTGGTGGAACGCAAATGGAGTTCTAGCTAGGTATCATTTGCCAAGGAAATTGCGTTTCTATTTGGGAATAAATGAGTGTAAAACTTGTTTGAGGCCCAGGTAATAATGAAACGGGGGAGGAGGAAATTGAAATTTATGACTTTACAAATGACTCCCATAGAAAAGAGAGACACACATCAGAGGTGTCTTTTTATCCGTCCCCCCGCCCCGCCTTTTT
>VZSZ01003702.1:95366-221398 GCA_013398815.1 Ibidorhyncha struthersii
AAAAGAAGCCCCCACCCTTTGGCTTCTCCCCCCGCCTCAATCCCCCTTCCACACACACCTCTACTTGCCATGAAATCATTTCGTAAATACAAAAAAGGCCCCTCAGGCTATTGGTGCCCAGACACTCATTTTTAGAGTGGATAATTGACTCCTTTCAGTTGATAATTCATAGCTTGCATATGCCAGCTAATACATCAGTGCCCAGAGACTCAGCGAGAGCCCCAAGCACAAACGGGAGAGGGGGAAAGGAAAAGAAAAAAAAAAAAAGAAAAAAATATTTCGGATGATAGATGAGTGCATTACGGCTTTATGAATGAATTATGTCCTGCAAATACCTTGAGCAGGAGAGACTGTCGGCCTGTATCTATACTAATCTGGGAGGAATTATGACGATTTTCACATTAAAAAGGGAAAAGGGAAAGAATTAATTGAGCAATTGGGCCATTAAAAATGTATGTCGGCATGTTCTGTATGTCCATTTTCCAATTTATCATATGCTAGGAAGCTTCCTCCCAGGGTGACTGCCATTTTTCTTCTCTTTCTTATGTTTGATCTTTTTTTTTATTTATTGTAGGATCCTGTCACACAAAACCAGATCAGGATCATTTTGACAAGACAAAGTCTGGGTTTTTTTTTGGAGGGTGGCTCAGTGTTGTCTTTGTGCATGTGCTCCCTGTCAAAAAATATGGGTGGGGGGACCAGAATGAATTTCTTCTTTGCATCCCACGGCTCCTACAGTCAGTATTGCTAACTTAATAAAAACAGATTATTTCACAGTGTTTGTAGATTTTTATTCCTTCTCCATCTGAGAAGGTTGGAGATGAAGTTTGGCTATGGGAGGGCAGATGCAGTGGGGGCTCTCTTTTAAAAAGTTATAAGTTGCTAATGCTGGCTCATCTGAAAACACCAAGGATAAGTGCCAGCACATGCGAACACCCGCTCTGCACACGCGTGTGAAACACCACACACCACTGCTTGAAAAATTCACCGACACAGACGATGCATTGCCCGGCTCCGGCATTCAGCTGTGGATCGTATCTGTTGTTGACCAAAAATATATTCTGAATTATCATAGTGTTGATATTCCTTTAAAGAAACAGATCTTAGAGTCTAGCAAAAAAAAAATCAGTAACTCAATCAATGTTGAGAAAAAAATGCCGTTTAAGATCTGCCAGCAAATTTCAAGCAGTCTGACCAACACATATTGTTTAACCTGTGTCTTCGATTTTCTAATCCAGGAATTATGCTTCACCTGAACTTCCTCTAATACAATTAGTGTGATGTGTTTGCTGAAACATAATGCCTTTACAGAATAATGTTTTATGCTGCAAAGCATGTCTAATCTCTTCACGCAAGCCACTCTATGGCAAATCATTTTATAATATGCAGGAATTTTTTGATGTTGTTTGTGTTCTCATGTTTATGAGGTCTTTAATTGATTGTAAGCTGCTCTTTAAGTACTTAAAGCTGGTTTTTAAATCCTATTAATTGTTTCTGTCTTGGTTTTTTTTCAGGCTTGTTAAATATTTGTTAATGCACTGGCTAAAACACAGGAGTGCTGGAGGAGCACTCAGCAAAATTTTGTGTTTGTATTCAGGACCTTTAAACAGGATAAATAGTTTTATTGTCTTATTTGAGGTGCAACAAGCCCCTAAATTCCCCTTGATCACCATGTACATGGGACTGGGAATTTTGCTGTGGGTTTGATTTAGTTACTCTCTGCTGTTGTACACACTGAAGAGGTAAGCACACCTCAGCGCAAATGTCACCCTCCTGGATATCAGTGCCTTTTCAGCAGCTACACCGCAGTACAGAAGCTTTTGGGAGGTCTTAAACAACCCCTGTGAGAAGGCTGATGTGTATAAAAGTGCTGTGAAACAGATTTCTGTTCCTGCAAATCGTTCTGAGCTTTGAAGGATTCTTGTGTTCCCCAAGACTCTGCAAATTTTTTATGTGGGGAAAAAAGCAGGGGCACCCACTGAGCAGCACCCAGGTGTCCTGTGCTCAGGGCCCCGGTGATGAGTCCATCTTCAGCTCTCGTTGTCACCTGACAAAGCCCCCAGTGCCCCTGGACAACCCCCAGCCCCAGTTACCCTGCTCCTCCCTCTCAGGTGGGAGCCCTCTTCTCCAGCGAGGGTGGTCCTGGAGAGCTCGTATCCCAGAAGACAGTTTTGTTTTCAGGAAAATGGCCCTTTTCCTCCACAACAATCACGACATTTTGGCAGTAAATCAAGGTTCGGAGAGAAAATAGGAGGGAAGATCAAAAGCTCCGTGCCTCCTCTCTGACCTTGTCTGGGGCAGTAGGTTCACCACCATGGCTGAATATGGGATTCAGGATCCTGCATGGATGCAGCCGGGAGGGGACCACCCGAGTGACTGGTGGGAAAAGCAGGACACCTCTTGTCCCTCTGGGTTCCCACCAGCATCCTTCAATCCAGCTTGGAGAGCTGAACAGCTCTACAGAGGTGAGGCTGAGTCACATTCCCCCTTGCTGCCAAGAGGGACAGAGGCATAAGGTGCTGTGCAAATACCGAGAGACCTAGTGATTTTGTGCCAGGTCATGTGCAAGTGCCGAATCCTGCATCCCGCTTTGCTAGGCTCAGGATCCTCCTGGGCAACAGGTTACAGCAGGGGTCCAGCAATCAGTGAGAGTCCCATTGCCCCCCGCCACACTGACTGGCTCTTCTTGTCCTGAGCGCTCCTGGCCTGTAGCACAGGAAGAATTTCACTGTGGATTTTGCCCAGTGAGGGGAAAAAAAACAATAATATTCGCTTCTTACTTCTGGGGATCTTAATTTTCTAAAAACTACGTATCAGAAATGCATCACACAGTGGGACATCTCCATGTAGTGCCACTGAAGAGCTCTGAGCCCCGTTGCAGCACAGCATCCTTGGCCAGCCACCTTACCTGCCCGTGCCTCCGTCCCCCAGCCAAAGGATACGGGCACACACTGCCTTCCCCGTGTAACCCCTCTGTGCTGGGGATGGCTCCTCGCTCGGGTTTTGAAGAGTGAATGAGCCCAGCAGGGCCTTCTACACCATGGCAACTGAACATAGTTCATCCAAAAACCAGCACATCAGTCTTGCTGATTACACATGCCTTCTTCTGGTAACACACATCTCTGTAAAGGATTAATGACAGCCAGAATCCCATTAAGAGAGAAACACAAGTTCCCCAGCTTACTTAATATCAGGTTTCTTGCACCTGGGTCACTGAAGTGGGACGTAACCTGCAGAATATAAAATGTCCTGTTATTGCCTTTGCCACTGACATGCACAGAGAGGTGTTGTGAAGAACAGACATTTATAATCCAGCCTCCCTCAGACATGCTAAGGCATGCACAGACCTGAAGGTTGTACGTAACCTTTGCAGCAAGGTTGCCGGTGTGTTCTCCTTACAACTTAGCAGCTCCAGTTTCGGATGGATATGCAGAAACGTGGATTTTTTCTTTCTGTGTCTGACACAAAGCAAGGAATAAATGTTCCCCTGGACAACTTCTCCATGAAAACCTTGATTCCTTGTCCATGAAAGCCTCAAGTTGTTGAAACACTGACAATATTAACACTATAAAAGCTGTGAGCGTGCCCATGTCTTGTGGGTGGCAAGGAGTGTGCACTGTTTTCATGCCTGATCCTGAGCTATGCGAAACCAAAGAAAAGTCTCCAGAGTGGTCTCCAGTTGATGGTGGTGACAAACATGGAGTTCAAGGTGTGTTAAAGGCCATTTGTCTACAAAATTTTAACCATTTTGCCAATGTCTATATATTATATCCAAGGAAAGTCGCAACAGGTTGTACCACAGCTAACCTCCAGGTGCCATATGGTCCTGTGGTTTCCAGCATCGTTCCTCTTCTGCTGAAGCCCAAGGAGAGCTACCTAAAGCAGGATATTGTTTATCCATGAGGAAACCATTCCCATGGCTTTTCTCCCATGGCACTGCAGAGGGATTTGAGTGCCTCTAACCTCAAAGCTCTCTCAGACCAAATCAGACATTTATGAAAATGTTTCCCAAAATGCAGCCTGAGGGAGGAACAAGGGAGCAGCCTTGAGAGTCAAAGAGAGTCTTCCCTGTCCTGCTTCCTGAAGGGCTTCACCTGGGACAAATTTACCTTCAGAGGACTTTAGTTTAGTAGCAGATGATTTTATGCCTATTGCCTGATGTATTTATCGTTTTACACTTGCACCAAGCCAGAGAAAGGCTAAATAAATACGGAGAAATAAGCCAATATCCTGTCAGGATAGTAGTCTTTTTCTTTTTTTCCCACTGAGATTGAAGAGTTTAATAACAGACTAAAAAACTAAATGTTACATGTTGCCTTTAGTTTTATTTAACAGATAATTTGCTTTAAAAAAATCCCTAACTGTCACTTTTTAAAGAGTATTTATAAGTAGTTTTAACTCTTGTGCCCCAGAAATGTGGGGTAGACTCTTTTGACCTACACTGTACAAAACACATGAAGATCACTGCACTTCACAGGGAAAAAAGTGGAAACTAAGTAAAAGGTAGGATTTCTGGAGAGGCACTTGAAAAGGGAACAGGTTCTTGCTGGAGTCAACAGCTACACCTTCCAGTGAATCCAAGTCTTGCTGTTTCTCCACCTGAGATGACTGCATACACTCATGTGATCCATTCAGCAATTCAGCAGGATTTAAGAATCAATTAGATGTAATTTGTTTATTTTTTATCAATCCTCTATCACTAGCAGTGCCTCCTATTGCATTTCCACGACGGTGCCAGTGGGACAGAGCAGCAACCTCAGTGGCTGTGTGATGCTGAGGAGATGTTGAGAAGACTCCTGCCTGCAGCTATAAAGAAAATGGGTCAGGGACGTGGCACCTCCCGAAGCCAAGCCACCGCTGAAAAACCCCAGAAAAGCACCCGCATCCAATGCCATTTCTCCACTGAGCTTTATTCCGGGTCCTTCCTCAGGGGGAGAAGTTTTTGAGAGAAGGATTCGTTATTATTAATGATGATAAAATCGGCCGTGCCCTTTTCTCCACCTGCCTTCCCTCCAATCTCTCTGTGTTTGGTTACTGCTGCTACTTCAGGGATCCCACGCTCAAACTGTGCTGATAACTCAGGGAGGGGACCTTTTTCATTGAACAAGGTGGGAAAAGCAGCTTCAGATGTCAGGAATTTCTCCCAGACGTTCAGCATCTGTATTTAAATTAAGAGGCTTAAAGCTCTCCTGAACTTTTCCAGGTTTTTAATTTTAGTTTAACTTCAGGAGTGGAGTTTCAGGCCCAGAATATCGTATCTGCAGTGCCATCTACCGCGTCTTCCAGGGACTGCTCTGAAATAATGTTCTGAGCTTGGAGGAGCGTACCTGTCCGGAGCTCTTCACCTGCAATTCTGGATGCGGGTGTTCGTGTGTGGGTAGGGATGGAGGGAAAAAAACTCAAATGGGTGCTCAGGAACACTGAAAATAGCGGGAATGGAGGCTGGTTTTGCCACAGTAGGTGAGGTAATGTGGGGGGTTAACCCCAGCGGGCAGCTCAGCCCCACGCACTCACTCACTCCCACCCCGGTGGGACGGGGGAAAGAATCGGAAGGGTAAAAGTGAGAAAACTCATGGGTTGAGATAAAGACAGTTTAATAGCAAAAGCTGAGTGCACAAGCAAGCAAAATAAGGATTTTTCTCCACTTCCCAATGGCAGGCAGGTGCGGGGACATCCCCAGGCAAGTAGGGATTCATCACACATAACAGTGACTTGGGAAACCAGCTGCTCTAAGTCCAAATGTCCCCGCTTTCCTCCTTCTTCCTCCAGCTTTTATTGCTGAGTACAACACCGCATAGTCTGGGATACCCCTTTGGTCAGCTGGGGGCATGTGTCCCGGCTGTGACCCCTCCCAGTTTCTTGTGCGTCCCCAGCCCACTCGCTGGTGGGACACGGTGGGGAGCAGAAAAACCCTGACGCTATGTAAGTGCTGCTCAGCAATAGGTACAGCAGCCCTAAGTTATCACCACTGTTTTGGTTACAAATCCAAAACATAGTCCCATACAAACTACTATGAAGAAAATTAACTCTATCCCAGCCTAAAGCAGCACAGCTAAAAAGAAAATAAGAAGAAAAAAAATGGACAAAACAAAGGAAAACTGCTTTCTTGTGCTTCTTGCATCTTGATGGTAATGTCAATGCATCAAAAAAAGAAGTTGTATTAAAAAGGCTTTTCAAAGTACTGAAAGACAAAATGACAGACTATCTTGCCCTTCAATCCCAAGCCATTTAATAATGACCTGACACACAAAAAAAGTTTTTAGATTATTCCTGTCCTTTGCAAATCTCTCTGTGGAGAGCAGTCCTCTTCAAAATCCTGGTGCCCAGTTGGCCTTCTTTCACCGGAGCAGTGAGACCATGGTCAAGAGAGGAGGGCAAGGTTGCTCTGGCACTGCACCTCTGGCACTGCCACATCTGTCACTCATGGCCACATCTGTGTCCAGAACACCAGCATCGGCAGGAGCAGAGGTGATCTGTCATGGTGACATCCCCATTGCCTGACACAGGGACCAGCCGTGAGACGCCTCAGTGGGGCCTTTTGGAGCTCCGCTTTTAACCTGCAGAGCTCAGGCTTGTCATTTGGGACGGGTATGTTGGTAGCCAGGTCTCCTTGAGCTCTAGCCCTGGAGGATGCTCTCTGGGGCAGGGACTTTGACTGGCGTGTTATGTTGGCAGGCGGCACAATCACGTCACAAGAAACAGCCATTAAACATGGAGATGGTCGGGATCTACCCAAAATTGAGAAGATGCTGCAGATGTTGCACACCTGTCCCACCCATGGGTAAACTGGAAGCCCTCCATCCCGAAAGGCTCGTCCCGGTGCAGAGCACCAACATCCTCAGGACAGGCAAATCACAGCGCCAGCTGAGAAATTGTTCATACCAGAGGAGCGAGCTCCCTCTGCTGCCCAAACCTCTGCTAGCGGCAAGCAAGAGCCGGCAGCCTTTTTTTTGCCTGCATCGTCTTGAAAAAGAAAAAAATAAACCCAAATCATGTTTACTGGCTCTGGGGGGAAATGCGACCGTGGCAGAACCCGCTGCATCTCGTAGACTTCCTACAGACCGGCTCCTGTGGCCTTTTCCTGGGCCAGACCATAATAACTAGGAGCCAGCTGCCACCAGTAACCCCTCTCCCAGCCCCTGCTGCCCCCCAAGCATCAGCCCCGGGGACCTGGGGGGGGGGNGCCGCAGGGTCACAGCACATCCGTCCACCTGCAGACAAGTGACATGTTTACCTTGGCTTGTTGTCATTGCCAACTGTAATTAATTACAGCAAAAGGGCAAATCGCCCATCTTTTGAATTATTTATTGCAGTCAAATGCAGGCAGATCGCACGGGTCTGTGTAGCTATGTGGCTCTCCAGCATCGGCTGAAGGATTGGTGTAATCCCTGTAAATTCATTAGCATTTATCAGCTCCCTGTTTGTGGCTATACCGCTCCATCCCCCCCTTTCTTGCCCTTCTGCCTCCATGGAGCAAAGATTTATCGCTGAATTAAAGCCAGAGAGCTCCTGGCCGAGGAGCTGGGGAAGGAGGATAATTCTATTACTTGTCAGAGCAGTTGAGGGGGAAATTGTGTGCAATAACCACAGATCAGAGCACAGGCTCCAGAAGTCCAAGCTTTTGAGATGACATGGGGAAAAAAAATATAAAAATAAAGACCAGGCAGATGAAGCGGTGCCCGGGGCTGGGATTTTCCTTGCTGGATGTCCACAGCAGGGAGGCTCAGCAACAAAGCCACCCATGCACCCATTGTCCCATCTCTAGCATCGCTCTGCACAGCCATGCACTGCATGATCCCATCGATTTGAAGCATGGTGCTGAGGAAGAGGATGCTCCTGCCTGGAGTGAAGCCTGTACCAAGGTGGGAAGGTGTCTCATGGCCGGTGCCATGTTTCTGCCCCTCCCTGCCACTGGCAGTAGCAGTCATGGGACAGAGCAGGGAACTGATCCAGAAGGAAACTAACATTTTTTTGGAAGAGAAAAGTGGATCAGATCAGATTTTTCAGCCAGATCAGGTTTCTAGTGTTGATCCAAAGAGAGGGACAGCAAGGGTAGTGGAGGCAGGACTGTCCTCTTGGCAGTGGGGTGGACTAAGACCAGCTGAAAGTGAGTGCCAGGCCATGGGCCAACTCACCTGAGCTCAGGCGTGAGCTCAGGCAGAAGTGTGTCTGTCTCAGCTACTCTGTCAGCAGCCACTCACAATTTGCCGGTAAGTTTGAAGGAGAACTGTCGCATCTGCTTACCCTGGCAATGCAGGGCTAGCATTGGTGCTCAGAGCCCATTGTCACCTTTTCCTTTTCCTCCATCCTTTCCTTTATCTGGGCTATCAGTATCAGGCAAATCCCATTTGTGGACAATAACATCAGTAGGGAACAGAAGATGGGACGGCGCTCTGGCCATCTCTAAACCATGAGCCTAACCTGGCTTGTGCAACATCCAGATTTACCCCCAATACTGTGCTATGCCAAACATGCGCACCCCAACCCAGCAGTGAAGGCTTGACACAGAAATCGGAACTGAACACGTATGTCCTTTTTTCAATTGTATTTCTTGCTAGTGACACCTGCCAGCTTCATCTGGTAGCGCAGGAAACGAATACAGCCTTGCTCTCAGCGCAGGATATATGTTCGCTACAGCCCTCCGTGTTCGGGTTGTCCCACCAGCTCTTAGCCAAGGTTATATTTATCTCTGAGAGTCCCTGCTCAGCCCCAGGGTCTTTGCCACGACTGTGGCCATCACATCTCACAGCTGCAGCAAAGCTCTCCAGCTACCCTGCTATTTTAGCACCCTGGCTTGGGGGTTTCAGCAGAGGGTGCTGCTTTTTGTCAATGGTGGGGGAAGATCCGAGGGATGAGGGTGGGATATGGGGAATAAATAAACTCCAGGGTTGGTCTGTGCATCTAGAAGGTCCCAGATGTCCCCAGAACTGTTGGTTAATTGCCTCCAGAAAGTTTCCTCCAGCAGCATTTGGCCTGAACACTGATGCATGAGGATTTTGAGGCATTACGCCTGGTGCCTGGGCGTTACCCATCGCTTCCCAGAGGCTGTTTGCTGAGCGTAGGACTCACCCGACTGATGGCACCTCCCCGCTGTGCTGTGGCCGGCTACCGGGGCCACTCTCCAGCGTCACAGCCTCCCACTGCTGTGACCCAGGATATTTCTGAGTGCAGGCTGGCCCGTGCAAAATTTTAGAATGAAAATGCCACTCTGGGATCTCTTCTGGCGTCTGCAAATCGTCAGGTCACAGGCTTTGGTCTCTGCCGTGCTCAGGGAGGTTGGCGTAATAGTGGGACGCAATCTGGTCGTCTACCTTCAGCGACTGCTGCTGAAAGGCTGAGGGTATTTATTTCCCAAGGTCTTCTCTTGCAGCCTTGGGTATAAATTTCCTTCCATTTATTCGTCAAAGGCTTCGCTCCTGTGCTGTGTTTGGGCTGTCAGCGGTTGCCTTGGACATTTAGGTCAATCACAGATATTATTTCTGTCTCTGGAGCTGGCAGCTCTCATCCTGGGCCTTCAGCTTTGTGTCTTGCCTATAAATAAAACACCATTCATTCTCAGCACAGTGGGAAGAGGCAGCGATGAGCTCAAAGTGCTGCTTCCGCAGGGAGGGGTGCTCATTTCAAACCGCTCGACCCCTCAGAGAATTATTAGGCCCCATATTAAGCATCCCCATTGCTTTAATAGGAAGCCTGGTGAGAATCAGGGGGATAAAAATAGGCATTAGAGCTGCAGTGTAAGGCAACCCGTGCTTGCAGCTCATCATTCACGTGCTGGACAAAACTCTGCGTGGTGCAGCCGTGCAGCCGGACTGGGAGAGCCTGGTGAATGAGGGGAGGCAAAGGCAGAGCTGGAGGGGTGCAGAAACACTTGTATTTGCTTTAGTCCTTGTAGGTGCTGGTTTAACACACGGCTGATGTTCCTGGGGGGCTGAGCCCCCAGAATCTCACTGATCCAAAGACTTCAGGACCATGGGTCAGGTCAGTCAATGTTCCTATTGCTGATAAATACCAATTCCCAGACCCCGTCTGACAAGAGGTTACTGAGTCTTTTTTTTTCTGCTGATGAGTATTTTGACATTAAAATAATAATAAAAAAAAACTTTTAAATATAAGTACTAAACAGAAGTGTTTACTGGTGGATACAAGGGTGCTCAGCTCAGAGTTTTTTGGAAGAAGCCTTGTTGGCTGTAGAGGCAATAAATAGTTGCTAATTTGAAGGGCCATCATTCTGCAGCCATTTGTTCTCTAATGGCCTATGGATGCAGATTTATGCACTGGTAAGTAGAAGAGGGTGTTTTTTTCTAATTATTCTGGGTACAAACAAATTTGAAGTATTGACTAGGAAAGGGAATTGGGAAAAGCTTGCAAATACTGCTAAAATACACATCAGGCAGGCGTCTGTTACTGTAAATTATTCCTACCCCAGAGCAGCAATGATTATAAGCTCTAGGTCTTTGTTTAATCTCTTACTTCCTTAAGAGAGCATGCATATTGTTTTGTCATTTATTGGAGTCATTTTGCAAAGTGGATCTGGGGTGTTTTCACAGAGGGTTTACATTGCACATGATTGACTGAGCTGATTCCCTTCCAGACACTCACGTATCCCCCTGCTGCATAAATTGGAGCTGAGCACTTTTTATTTCCTTGCAAGGGAAATGAGCTCTGACGAATGGGGATGAGATGAGTATCACATTATTGGGGGCTGAGGCAAGGATGGGGGCCAAAGAGAAAACATTTATCCAGGGCCGTGTTACACTCTCTTCCCGCTTTCCCTGTGTGATTCCCCCATGCTGGAATATTTCCTTTCTACACAAAAATAATCTCCCAGACACCTGGTGATTATTGTATTAAGACAGGCTCAGAGAGTTGGGGTTGTTCAAGCTGGAGAAAAGAAGGCTCCGGAGAGACCTTATTATGGCCTTCCAGTACCTAAAGGGGACCTACAGGAGAGCTGGGGAAGGACCTTTTTACAAGCGCATGTAGTGATAGGATGAGGGGGAATGGCTTCAAGCTGGAAGAAGGTAGATTTTGAACAGATATTAGGAAGAAATTTTTCACCTTGAGGGTGGTGAGGCACTGGAACAGGTTGCCCAGAGAAGTTGTGGAAGCTCCATCCCTGGAGGTGTTCAAGGCCAGGCTGGATGGGGCTTTGAGCAACCTGATCTAGTGGGAGGTGTCCCTGCCCATGGCAGGGGGGTTGGAACTTGGTGATCTTCAAGGTCCCTTCCAACCTAAACCATTCTATGATTCCATGATTCTATGTGATGAATTGCAATGTTCAAAACACCTGACAACCTTCTGTGTTTTAGATTCCCAGCCACAGTGGTGAAGTGCAGGCCAAATTTTGGCAGGGGAAACCTGGGAAGGTGCTGGAGCAGGTCAAGGATCTGCTGTGCCTGAAGCGGGGTTGGCCGGTCCTGTGGCCACCCTGCATCTCAGCATCCCACCTACTCCCTGAGCTTTGCCCTCAGCCAGTGCACCCCAGTGAGCCCACTCTGGGGTCTGGCCTGCCACGCCGCTCAGCTCTGATCAACTTTCCCCGTCCTTCTCAGAAAAGCAAAGATTTTCCTATTAGCTGCAGTTCCTATTCATTGCCGATAGATCCATCACTGTGAGCCGCGGCTCTTTCTAACCGGTTTGTCCCCCCCCCAGTAATTAGACCATATTTAATCATTACCGAGGATAAAAGGCAGAGACATGTTGCAGTCATCCTTGCAAATCATCTTTTGTCCAGATGGCCCACAAAGTACACTGTAAACCTCATTAACAGATTGAGGCAATTAATTATGTGGTATGGGAATCACTTCGCTAACCACCGAAGGCAGCTGCCTCCAGGAGGGAGTGCAGGCAGGGAAGGACCCCCGAACCCCAGCTGCTGGCCAGGGCAGGGATCAGGGTTAGCAACACCGGACATTGCTGCCATTTTTTCATTTTTTAATTAAAGGCTTGTAATGCTGGTTATTTTGCTGAAAGATTTACCCTTGTCTGCCCCAAACTGGGAGCCGTTTAGGCTGAAAGGCATCAGCATTTCAAACCACGCCAGCAACGGGGAGCAGTTTTCTCATGGCCTTAGATGTACCTTCAGCTGCGTTGCGTTTCTTTTTTTTAACCCCAAAGCAAGCAAATTAAAAAAACAAATTTTTCTCAGTCTAAAACTCAGTACCTATTGATAAATCTGTAATGAATTTGTACTCTAGGCTATTAATTGCCTTGCAGATGTTTAGCCATAGGATTCCAATGCAGAAGAGGATCGATAGATGTTGAGATTAAATTATCCAACTGTTTCAAAACCCAAATAATCACTGCTTGAGCTTGTTTAGTTTGGGCTTGGGACAGAAGTCAATTCCTTCCCTGTGGACATTTCTATAAAGTACAGTTGACATAAGAAATGATGAGACTCTGGAAAATTAGATTGAGCCATAAATATGCAGCTCTGCAGTGGATCCGAGAATAATAATTTAACTTTCCTTAATGCCCAGCTCTCAGGGTGCTTAACAAACTCTCTATTCTTGGCAATCCTCAGCTGTTTAACAATTCAGAGCCCCTAATCCATAACTTGGGAGGGAAAAATGAAGATTTGGTTCAAATAAACCCCTGGCTGATGGAGTAAGAAGAGCTTCACTGTGGCATTTGCAATCAGCTAAAAAGAACAGAAAAGGATGGAAAAGAGTGTCCCTGTCTGTAGGTATCTATAGCTACTCTAGATAAGCTCTCCTACCATTTTTTTTCTGCTTATAAGTTACTATTTCCTAGCACAAGCATCCCCTGGAAGCATTTGTGTGCTCCTGCCAGCAGTTTCCACCTCCTCTCCCTCACCTGAACCCTCCCTGGCTCTCTTCAGCCCAAGAAATC
This sequence comes from Ibidorhyncha struthersii, assembly GCA_013398815.1. Classification (NCBI taxonomy): domain Eukaryota; kingdom Metazoa; phylum Chordata; class Aves; order Charadriiformes; family Charadriidae; genus Ibidorhyncha; species Ibidorhyncha struthersii. Next base: position 108,219 of record VZSZ01003702.1, read on the forward strand.
ACAGCAAGCCCTCTCCTGATGCTTAAACGGGCTGTGCTCAGGGGCAGGCAAAGACCTTTCCCTGGCCAGCTGCAGCTGGAGAGGGACACAGCATCCATTTACCCTCTGAAAGTCCCTGATTTGCCCTGACACCTAATCAGAGTCCTTGTCACCTGTCTCCTTCCTGGCCATGATGGGAATTCATGATGCCCCATGAATGACTCCTGGGAGCAGCCCGGTGACTGGGGACAACTGATGCTCAACCCAGTGCCTTTCTGTGCGGAAGGAATGCGTGTTTTTTTAACTTGAACATGGCAAAAGTTCACCCAGGAGATCTGCTCTGTGGGAGGGTCCTACAGCACATCCTAAGGAGAGTCAGGACTCAAATGCCTTCTTCCCCTAGAGATGCTCCTTCTTCTTGATTCTCTGCCTTGTCCCAGGTGGTGCCACATCCTACGTCTCGCAGGGATAATGCGACTGGGGGGGGGCTCTCTGCTGAGCTCTCTCTTGGTCTTCTCTGTACCTTTTTCCTCTGTTTCTTGCTGGCAAAGAGCGCAGTTGTTGTTATAGCAACCTCAGTGTGGTTAAGTCTCTAGAGGCAAGGTTTATAGGGAGAGGCAATATCTTTTATTAGACTGGCTGATACAGCTGAAAAAGGAAAATAAAAGGGGGAAAAAAAAGAGGGAGAGAGCAGCGCTCTGGCTCACAACCTCATCACAGGTCCCCAGAGCTGTGGGCAGAGGAGAACAAAGTGGGTACAGAGGAGAAAAAGGTGACACATGTGAACTGGGAAGGGGCGGACCTGGCCAGCGCAGGTTTGGCCAGTTTTGCAGGATGGCAGCCCAGCAGCCCAGGCATTACAGGGGTGCTAATCTGGTTTTATTTGGTGGAAAGCAGAGATTCCGTGGGAAACAAGACCCATATTCAGTGCTGGCTTTTCCTGCCAAATGCCAGCGTGGTGCTGGTTTGCCTTCACTGCCCCAGTACCATCACAGCATCTCCCAGGCACTGGTGGTCGCAGCTGCTGCTGCAAGCACCACTGCACCCAGTGCCAAAATGGTCCCTTCCAACCTTAACGATTCTATGATTCTAAAATAACCCCCGTCTCTCTGATCTGCTGTGCGCCTGCTTTTGACCTCTGATCAAACTACTGAGAGCAAACCTTGGCAGCACCCACCCTAAGTGGTCTTCTCAAGGTACACTCCCCACCTGATGTATTGAAGGCAGCAGAAAACACTCCAAGGAGCTAATCAGCAAGGCAGCTCCCGAGTCACCTTCTGATTTAATCCCCAACCCCAATTCCAGCCCCTCGGCTGTGCCCACTACTTCTCGACTCTTCTTCCAGTGCACCTCCAACAGCACCAAGTGTCTTCTTGCTCAGGTCCCACCTGACCTGCTCTGCTTGCTCAGGATCTGATCTCTGGCATCCATCAAACACAAGCCACTGCTTTCAGGCGCCTCATCACTCGAGCAGACAGCCCTCCTGATGTTGGTACATCCTTATCAATCAGCCTGCTGTTCTGGATAAAACCCACCTCCTAATGCACAACCGGTATTCACCTGAATGGTATCTGCTGACTGCCGGGACGTCTGTCATTCAGACTGTCAGTTTTCAGTTAAATTTATGGCTTGACGATAATTTTCTATAAACACTGAACTCAGGGAAAAAAGCTTTGCAGGCACTGATGTAAAAGCTCTTTTCTTTCTGTCTGGTGTTTCTAATCTTCAGTATTGCTCAAGTGGAAAGTCATCTTTCATTTTGCATATTCTTTTCTGTTTAACTAGGCCCTTGTAACCTCCTGAACAGAAAAGCAGATCAGGCAATAATTCATAGCCCGTCTGCTGAAGAAAACACAAGTGCATAAAAGGAACGTAAATGAATTCAGCATTAAACAGGTGGCTCTGGGGAAGGACGGCCTGTCTGGGGGGGGAACGGGCTTGCACGTGGCCCAACAGAACAACGTAGGATGGATTCAGCTCCTCCAAGCCAAAACTGAAAAGAGAAGCAAGGTCTGTGGCGGCTGATTTCTTCTTTGCAAGAGGAGGTGAAGTTCCATAAGGTTAGCTAAGGTAACACAAGAGTTCCTTTCTTTTAATAGCCACAACAAATTTTGTTTTGAGAGGTTTGATGACCACAGATGCTCAGGGATGGCACCGTCATTCAAGGTGATGCTGGGTGCTGCTGTGGTGGCTGTGCAGCAGCAGTGCTGCTCCCGCACACTCTGCCCAATAAAATGCTGCTTTAAGGAAAACCCACTTGTGTTGTTTGCTCACTGTAAGGGTGGTGGATGATATGTCCCCTTGCTTATAGAGTGTGAAACTCAGCTACTGTCTGAGGCATGCTTGTGAAGGGCCAATAAACCTCACAGAGAGGTCAGTTATGAGCAGAAGGCAAATCTATCTTCTGGGTTTGGGCAAATGTAACTTCGTAGACAGCTGCAAGGGTAGGTTGGCTCATGAGGCTTGGGCTTGCCTTCAACACAGCTGCCATGGGCCTGGTAACGACCAGGAGGAAGGCAGGATAGCTGTGCTTTATTTAAACCCCATTGGGATTTTTGCTTCTGCCCACAGGAGAGCCTAGCATCAAGCCAAGTGGAGCTCTTCAAGCCCCCACCGCTCCAGTCACAGCATCACCTCCTTCCAAGGTGCCCAAGGATGGCCTTTTGGGGTTTTGGTGAGCAGAAGCAGGGGGCCACAAAGGACATGTGCATGGCCCTGCACAGGGACACATCTACTGACTCAGCAGGGCAAGTCCTGGCCTTTGTTGGTCCTTAAAGCAAGAGGTGCCTGGAAAGCCAAGGGAGGATGCCTCAGCAAAGCTTGACTCCGGCCCTGCTCCTCTTGCAGGGGGAAGAAGCTGGCCCATAAATAGTCTCATGTAACCCTGGCTTCTCAGCAGCAATGGAAAACAGAACAGGATTTCACCAGAGCATCTAAAGTCATCCCCAGCAGAAGCATGTCCCATCTGTTTTCTGCATCTTCCATTTGTCCAGCCTGGGCCAGCACTGTCTCACTGGCCACCCAAGCAGCATCCATGCCACCCAGCAGCATCCACACCACCCACCAGCATGGACCACTGGCTGGTGAATTTGGCATCGCCTATGCCTCACATGCATCTTGGTGCACCTCCCATCGTGTGTGTTGGTCAAGCTCTTTCCCTACTTTTGGCCTAGCAGCCCTCAGAGTCCCCAAAAAACATTCAGGCAGTCTTCCAGCTTGGAGCAGACCTTCTGTATTTAAGGTGAAATTACTTCTGTGAGCAGATGAACTCCCTCCTGGTCACGTCAGGAGGGATCGCACAGCTGGGCCTGTGCAGAGCAGCTTGCTCTTAGCCTCTCTGGAAACACGCCAGGTAACGGGGGACACGTTGAAGTTATACTATGGCCCAGACAAAAAATCTTACCAGGTGCATTGACCACTTTCATGAATTCCTATTAATATTAAACCACAGTTGAAAGCTCCAAAAGACCCTGAAGCATTATTTTTAAGCCCACCTTTCTCCGGAGTTTGTGAACATCTTGCTGAAAAGCAACTGATTTAGCCCTTATTTCTCATTAAAAATGCTGTTCATTTAATCCGTTAAACAGTTTCATCACTGGGGAAGGAAACAGTTTTGCGAGAAAGGGAACAACCCCTAACAGTGCCGTAGTGCAGACAGTTTAGGACAAGCTTAGCGTGAACTCGTTGCTTGCCATTGCAGATTCAGTTCTTTAGCTCTTGTTGAAATCACCAGGGAGTTTACTCTGGCCTTCTCCTGGCATAAGGAGATGCAATTTGGCCCTGTAAGTTTGGCCTGAGATGGCAGGGACTGGGCTTTAGGAAAGAGGCAGGATCCAGACTGAGACCAGCAAAGAGCTCCTGAGCAACAAAATTAAAGAGCATGGGATTAAATCTAGATGATTACCCCAATTCACAGACCATTACACATCCCTTCCTCCACTCTTCATCCATTTCTGTGAAGAGAGCACACAGAAAACAGGGGAAATACCTGTTTTGCTGGTCTCTTCATGAGCACAATTAGCAGAGCATCACAAAACCGCAACTGGGAGCATCCATGCGCCAACAGGACCTTTCCAACATCTCTCGTGCGCCCACTGCAGTCTTGGCTGACAAGGAGAAAGTCCTCCCCTGGTCCCAAGCTCCTCCCCAGATAAGTCCTCAGGAATCAGAAAGGGTAGGAATGATGTTCTTGTCAGGAGAGCACCATCCTGCCCTTCAGAGCAGAAAGGACAAGTACATTGCAGTGTCTTGGCACCAGAAACCCCATTACAGTTTGGAAGAGACGTCAGGATGGCCCACATGGCACACAACGGAGTTAGAGGCTCAGCCTTCAGTAGACACTGAGGTGCTTTTTGAGGCACCAAGGACTTTCACTTTAATCACAGACACTGAAGGGAGGATGGCACTGTATCCTAGACGGGAAGGTCGCAGTGTTTCAGCATTGCATCTCCTTGACCTGAGTGCTGCTGCATGCAGGCTGTATGGTACTACCCTGTACTGCCTACTGTCTAATTGGATCAAACTGACTCTGATTACATTTAGGGAGCTGATAAATAGCATATCTGAAAGCCACTCGCCCATTACAGCCAAAGTGGCTCTTGTTGTAGGAAGTTAATTAAAGCCAAGACTATAAAGCTTTTTGTTGCTGTGGAACTTGGCTTTGGAGGGCAGCTGGAGGCGCTTGTCTGAATGGGAACACTGAGGAGCCTACACTGAGTTATTTCCATTTAGAAGCACAGTTATCGCTGCAGTCCCAATAAACCATGAAGCTGACATGTGAAGCCTGGCTCAGAGCTTGTCTAGAACTTGTCACCAAAGTAGGTCCAATTAGAATATGTTGACTCCTTGACAATAACATATTTGGCAAAAGTCCTTGGTTTCCCACATTTTTTTCTGCAAGAGTTTCATTGGTCTAGGATATCAGACACAGAGGGGAAAGACAAGGGCAGGAAAGGTACATAAGAAATGACATGAGCCCAGCAGAAAGAATATACGGGGAGTTGGGAGCAAAAGCCTCTGAAATTAGCAGAGCAAAGATACAAGCCTGTATCTTTTTCCTACTCAGGAATATGCTAAACATTGTCGTTCTAAAGTGGGCCTCTGAAATTCTTTTTTTATTTTCTTGAAGACCTAAATGTCTTACTGGATTTTTTTTTCCCAGCAGGTGATAACCAGGTGACCTAGCCTTAAAGCAGCTTGGGAGACAGGCAGGGCAGCATTCCCATACTGGTCTCACTTCTCAGACATGTGTCTTCCTTGAAATTAGAAGGTCTGTAACCAAAAGGGATCTAGTTATTAGTGATGGTGCTTCTGCTATAGGTGATACTATGCTGCTACCACCAAGAGCTCATCAACTTAGCCTGGAAAACAGGTAGTTGAAGCTGATCCCATGTCTACTGGAGTTTAAGTCAGTGGGAGAGTTCCAGAATCTGCAAGCACAATTTTTCTTCCCCTCGGGAAATAGACAGCTATGGGCTGTTTGATCCACAGTTAGGGATGATCCTCAGTTGTTCCTGGATGTCAAGCCCTCAGAGCTGCCGTTAATCCATCAAAGATTGCATCTCATCTTGGAAAGGTGACTTGAGCGCACCACTATCATCTACCTGCTGCCTGTTAGGACTGTGCCTAGGCACAAATTCATCAGGTCTTCAGAAAATTGAGCTCTGGCAGACCACTGCATATAATAGCATCAATAACCTGGAGAACTAAAGCCATTGACCTGATCCCCCCACAGTGTCACATGCCAGATTCACCTCATACTGGGCTGACTCCAGTCCAGAAGGTAAGAGGTAGCTCACATGCACCTTGCTGAAGATCAGCTTACATGTGGCTTCTGGGACATCATCAGCCAGGCTGGAGAGAGGACTAAGGGAAGAAGCGGACCATCCCCATGGTGCCACAGGCAGAGAAGTCTCAAAGCATTAAGAAATGAGGCTGAGGTTGGGTGTAGCAGTGACAGAATCAGGTTCAAGTTAGCCTATCCCTACAAATACCTGTCCCTACAAGTTGAAGCTCAGAGCTGGACAGACCTTGCCCAAAGAGACAGAGCTTTACAGACATTAATGGTGATTTACCCACCCCACTTCATAAGGCACCCAAAGTGGGCAGTACAATCCCAAGACTGCTCTTTTTCTCACTGCTACCTCCTGATTTCCACCTTCCAGACCAGGAAAGGGTCTTTGTGGAAATAGATTTTATCCTATAAGCTTTAAACAAGGCTCTGGAAGCAGGAGAATTAATTGGAAAATGATTGAAGGCTATTAGAGGGTTTTGCATGGCTTTGTTTAATGGTGGAAGATTAAACACAAATGAGAGCTGGTGAGTGGAGCTCAGCAGCCGGGAGCTCATGGTGACCCCAGGCTGCCGGCAAGCCTGGCAGAGCCGGATGCTGCCCAGCAGATGTGCAGCATGGGGCCTTCTCATTTTCCTGGTCAAGCAGTGAAAGCCACCCCCCTGATGTTCTCTCCTGAACTTGCAAGGCAGCCTCAGGCACCACAGAGTTAAACAGCATCATTTTCTAACCCAGCATAGAGCCCTTGGGGTGTTTTCTGACCATGGCGCAAGATCTGTTACCTCTCCATCACTGGCCAGGGGAGATGGGAGATGGGGAAAGCGGAGGGAAGGCTGCTTGCCTCAAACCTTATAAAAATAAGCTGGGATAAACAATGCATGTCCTGGTATGCTTACACCACGAGACCCAGACCCTGGTGCTTGCACGCTGATTTCTCCCAAACCATCGCAGTTATATGGCCGGCCACAAATTCTCTTGTCTCCAGGTGCCAAAATAATGTTAGGGCCAAATGAGCTTGAGGTATTTTTGTGGCTCTCTCATGTGAAACAGAAACCAGGTCAGCCCTTCAGTCTTTCCTTGTGCTGAATTCCCTTTGCCCAAGGCTCCTCACCCCACCGCAGCTCCGGGGATGGTGTCAGCGATTTATGAAGGTGAGCTGGGCTCACCACACACCCGCCTGTGTGGCAATGTCTGTGCAGATGACACCTCAAATGAAAAGTCAAAGGCTGTTTCTTTATTCTCCTCATGATACTGCAAGCATGCAAGTAGAGCCCAGGTTAGATGGAGTTGTTGAGGGCTCTTCCTCTCAGAGATGTCTATAACTTTTGTTTTCCCTGAATACGCTTTGCAACTCAACTTTTTATTTTATTCTGAGACTTTTCTCACCAAGTCAACATTGATTTATTTGGAGAGAAAAAATGACCTTTTACTTTTTATATTCTTCCCATTGCTGCCCATTGCTTCCAAAAGAGATATCCCACCTGTCCGCGCCTCCAACCTTCTGCTCCTGTCCATCTCCTCCCTTGCTCTGCTGAGGGTATTTGACAGGCCCCTTTCTGAGCCAACTAAACTCACTAATCCCGGGCAAAACAACTTGGTCGTTCATGCAGCATGCATTTAATGTGGGTTTGATGAGCCGAGCTGCTGTAGCGCAGGGGCAGACAGACATCAGTCCTGCATCGGGAGGAGCAGGAGGGCTCTAAGGTCCTCCCTGGGTGCCAGGGGGTGCATGAGAGCCCCATGGCAGGATGCACAGCCTCACCAGGGCCCTGGGGAAGGTTGTCCAACCCTAGCCATGTGCTGTCTCACACAGCTCTGCTCCCAGGGACGCACAGGCTGCAGGTCACTGTACACGTCTGCTTGTGGGCATGGGGTCTGTCCATCAAGCAATTGCTTGTGGCTTCATATGGTTGAGCTTCTATCCCATCACCATCACCTTCCTTCAGTTTTACTTCACAGATCATAAAAGAAGATAGATCACTGATTTATTTTTTTTTTCCACTCCAGGCAGTCCTCCTCAGACTGACTCTTCACTTTTATTAACACAGATCCGCACTCTTAAAATGCAAACCAGTTACCTTGGATGTTCTTGCCTGCCCAGGTTCGTGCCACATCTGCAGGGTCTGTAATTGCTATTCCAGGTGTCTGCTGCCCATCTCAGCAGATATCATCTTCTTACATTCAGAAAAGTGTTTTATCACTCCTGGTCTCCAAAAAAACCAAAACCTGTTCCATTCAACTAGGAAAACAACAAAATATGAAAGCCCTACACAAACCCACCGTGGCAGACTGGACTTTATCACTGTTGATGTGAGCTTTTGCTCTGCAATTTCCCTGACGGACAATTATCAGCTCAGCAGAGCTATCCAGTGGGAGCTGAGCAATAATCTTATGGAGTAAATACAACCTTGTAACACAGAACGACCTGTCCTGCCTGAGAACGTTGTCAGCAGCAATAGCACCAATACAGCTGGTACCTCCTCCTCGCTCGGACTTGCTTTCTTAATAGAAACTTTCAGGAGCTGCCAGTTCAGTGTTTCTCCACCAGCTCTGGCTCTGGGTTGAGCCTCCTGCAGGTACCGAGCCTCGGGCAGAGGAAGGACAGATGCCTGGGAGAGGGTTGATGTACCCTTGTTACCGCAGCTAAAAATCTGGCTAGAAGGGTGACTGTGTGCCTCCAGCAGAAAGCACATCTAGGCAGAAGGTGGGTCGGGTGGGTAAGTCACAACAAGACACAGTGAATCTCTGTAACATTTTCTCCTCTGCCACCAAATCCTTATGCGACCTTAGTCACATCACTTCATCGCCCAGTACATCCACTTCCCCACTCCCAAAATGGGAATGTTCACTCCTTTCTCCCACCTTTTTTCCTGTTTATTTCTACTCAGAATCCCAGGTTTTGGTGGCAGCCATAGCTTATTGCTGTTCCTCCTACATAATGTACAGCTCCTGACACCTCTGGGTCCATCAGTCTACAGGGGCACTGATGCAGTAAACCCCAGAGTGCCTGTGTTTTAAGTGCTCTTAAAAATACAGGGAGCAAGATGTGTGCTGCAGATTCTCTGCCTCCAGCCGCCTCTATGTATTTCCCTGTGAAGACAATAAGGCAAAATATTTCACACCAAATGATCTTTCTCCTTTTCTCTCTTCAAACACACTTTGCACTTGCTCATTAACGAACATACACCATCCACATCGACCAGGGCTGGCGCTGAATTGAACTTCGAATGCCTTTTCAGTGCCATAGCCTAGTTAATAATTACTTTTATGACTCACTCCACTCCATGCTGCTGGAGCGCCATTAAGAGAATTGTCAGCACAAATAACAGAAACATTAAGCCTAATGATGTTGCAAGTGTTAGCCCTGCTAAAGTGCTCCTGGTGTCACAAAAGAAGAGCCTGTCCCTTTAGCAGTTGTCCCTCCCGGGGAAGGGGGTGTGTGGGTGTTTTCTTCCCGTTACAGAGGAAAGTCAGCTTGCTGCTCCGTTCAGTTGTGACAGTAGGAACGTGGGGTGCACACATACACGCACATATCCATGCGCCACGTGTGCTCACGCAGCAACCATCCACATTTCAAAATATCTTCGTTCCCAGTCGGCAAATTCTCGGCATCCTCAGTTTCAGCGTGGTCCTGCAGCTCCGCATCTCATCCCCGGCGTCCTGCAGGGCCCCTCCACCGCCCGTGCCCTGCGAGCAGCTCGCGGGCTCGCACTCAGCTCGCCTAAACCATCAGGGAAAATGCACCAGTTTGAGCCACTTCCTTGGATTTCCCTCCCAGTGGCACAGGGGCAGAGGGATGCCCAACACCTCGCTGATGGGTGGATGGTAGCTGCCATCTCTGGGTGCTTCTGTCTCTCACTCAGTTCCTGCCAATTTACTCTCATTTTTCCACTGCTTTATAATCCACAGGACAGGATTTAATGCTTCCCAAATTAGCTTTAAATAACATATCTAAGGATCACAAAGCTTTTTGGATGAATGGAGTGTGACAACGAGCCTGATGATAGATTTAAGACTGTTTAAGAATAAGAGACTTTGGTTCAAGCAGGGAGGTTTCCCCGCTGTTATTTCCCAAAAGCAAAACTGTTTCTGTGAAATAGCCATTTCCTTTTCTTTTAACGGGAAAATTCAATTTATCTTCCCTTTTTCTTAGCCAATTCCTCCTCTTTGCCTTCATTGCCACAAATTCCCTAATCTTGTTATTTTTGGGTGTCGGAAAAGCGTAATCATCTGGGCCATGAAATCAAAGACAACAGCAACACTTCCAGGGAGGTGACTTAAGTCAGAGGAATTAATTCTCCCAGCAGACAGCTCTTATTTAGAACAAATGTGATTTTCGGAACTGAAGCCACGTTTTTAATGAGGGTCTATGAAAATACATGTAGCCCAGAGCTTCTGGGAAATTCAGCATTATGCCAGAGAAATGCATCATGTAAAGGCAAACAACAGCCAACAGGATCATTTGGTAAGTTCATCGCTCAGTTCCCTGCAGAGAAAACCCCGTCTCTGTATCTCTCATCCTCGGAGTTCGCTGCCCCGAACAAGGGAATCTACAGCTATTTATTGAGTGTCAGAATCTGGCCCGCCCAAAAGGTGCATTTTGAGGTTTCACCAAGAAAAGAGATGGTTTTTTTCCTCCCTCTTTTTCAAATGCAGCCAGCATGCACGAGCAGGTGGGTCTTGACACACCACAGGGTTAAGGAGTGGAAGTCCTTGCCCCAGGATGCTACGGATGCTGAAAGTCGGGTTTATTTTCCTGCGAAAAGCAAGAGTAATGCTTTGATCTGAGCTGGGCTCCTTTTCAGCTCTGTGCCTCAGTTTCCTTTCTCCCCTGCTGTCTTTCTCTTTACCCAGAGCAGAGACTGCCTTACTTGCACCTACATAGCAAAGCACCAGAGGCATGAATGGTACCACTGGTCATCACCATGGTGCAAGACCGCATTCAGAGGGATTTCCAGGGATTTAAGGCCATGAAAAAGGGTTCATCCAGCAAGGATGCAGCAAAAATTTGCCTTGGCTTTGAGGCTGGTCGGTGTTTTCAGATGAAGGATAAGAAAGAAAAGCCATTTGGAGACCATCACGCAGCACGAAGCCTGGAGGGCAGGCTCGGGGAGCTTTCCATGCTGTTACCTGGGTTTACCTCCCCAAAGCAAACAGCTCTGCCGCTCCCAGGTGCAGCTGTAATTGCCAGCCAAAGGTTATTTCTCTCCAGTGAGCTTGGTGGCCCCGTGAAAGGTTGCCAGCCGAGAAACCAAAGCTGGCTCCTTATTTGCACAACAACGGGGTAGAGGCAGCAGCAATGTGCCCACCCCTAAGGACGCTGCAGAAGCCAGAGCCCTTGGGTTTGCTGGCAGCACGTCCTTTCCACGCGCAAAATCTGCCTCCGAATGGAGAGTGCGGAGCCCCGGAGACAGCGAATAGGGTAAAGCTTGCAGCGGGAGAGGGAGGATCAGCTCCTAATGGATCATGCTTGCCTGGCTCAGCTGGAGATAAAAAGATGAACCATAGATCATGATTTCTTGTACCAAGATAACAACAGAGGAGGATTTGTCTCCGAAAGAAGCATCTTTTCTGCCTATGTGCCAGGAAAATAAATCATTTTTCTGTCTGACTTTATAGCAAACTTCATCAAATATCCATCTGGCACCAGGCCAGAGAGCTACACATGAAGCTGTGTTCACTGTCACAGCAGATTGATGCCAGAAACTCCAGCAAAGATCATAAACTCCAGCAAAGATTTCAGCAGGAGAGAGCTTCTGCGATGGTTTTGGGAGGGTACGCGGGTCTCTGGAGGCACAGCTTATTAAAAGCACCAGTGCAGAGACATCTGACTTTTTGGACTTGACTGAAAAAGGGTTGATAAAGGACTGTAGCCCCAAGGCTGCCTTTGAAGTTTGGTCCTCATGTGGAGACAGGGCCCAGCAAGATCTCTTTTTAGGGCTGCCTGGAGGATTGAATAATAGAGCAATTCTCAAGTGTTTGGATCAGAAATTTTATCTGGAACCTGGGAAGTTTTTTTCCTGGCAAAAGCATCATGAGAACCAGTGCCTTCTCAGGACAAGCCAATTTCAAGAAATCAGAATTTTCCGACGAATATGTGGTCCCTGGAAAAACTCCTGAGGACTCTTTGTATGCAAGGATGCCTCAAAAAACATAATCTGTCCTCCCAGCCCTGACACCCTGTGTGCTCTGAGAATTCAAAGCCATATCAGCGTGTGCAGGTCCCACAGAGAGAGACTGAGAGTGATTACAAGTAGCAGGAGATCTGGCAATGGAAACGGCAAAATCTCCTCTCCACAGACTTTGTAAATTAGATTGAACAAAGCCATGGAAACAAGCCTGTAAGGAGCAATCCTCGCTGACCAGCCCTGATGGTCCAGCTGTCTTCTGCAGCCCTGTGGTTCACTGTGAGCCTGCGTGAGCAGCGGTCTCCTCCTCACTGGAGCTGCCTGGATCAGCAGAGGGAGCAGCTGGGATAGCAGAAGCCCCCAGAGTGGCCACCACTGCATGGAGCTAGTCTCCAAGGGTTTGAAATGTCAAGCCCCCAGCTTCTCTAAGACGTGTGAGAGAGTAAACGGTGTGGGACAATGCCAGAGGTGATGCTCCATATCCTTGGTCCATCTAGAGAAGGGTGCTGCTGCGGAGGATGACCATCTGCTGCGGCTTCACATCATCCTGGGGAAATGAGCAGGGTATCGTTCTGAAACCACCCCAAATAAGGAGCTCTTTGGGGTCATCAGTCTGATAGCTAAGAGTTTTAGAAAACAAATAAACAAGCGTCTTTTAGAGCATGTGGTAGTGGGGCAGCCAGCGGTGTCTGAGGGTCTCTCCCACGGATGCCGAAAGCTCAGCTGAGCTGACAGCATCTGACAGTTGGAGAAAACCAGCCTTTAAGCCTCTAAGTTGAGCACATTTGCTATGGACTCACTGGAGACTAATGGCATAAAAGCTCTTCTTTTTTTTTAACAGAAGGACTTTTCAAATGGAATTTTCACATTTTCATGGATATTTTTGCTCTTTCATGGATTTTTTTTCCTGTTCTGGGACTTATCCAGGGAAAAATACCCCATTTCTTACACAGGAGAGACCTGGAAGGTTTGTTCCTTTGCGGTGGACTTGTGAGTCCCGCAAAAGAATTTCAGTTCGTGAGCATCCATGGAGCTCCTGAGCCAAAATCAGAGCGATAGACCTGAGAGGGAGGTGAGGGCTCCTGGGGAAGGGTGAGCGTTTCACAGGAGGGAAGGGGGGAAGAGGTCAGCCAGCTCAGACTAATGAAAGAGAAACTCTTGGAAATCTGCAGTGTATCTAAAATATTTCAGGCACACAAATTTCCAGGAGGCAGAAAGGTATCTCTGTTAAAAGCCATTGTTGGTACAAGGATAAAAGGACATAAACTAGCCACAGATAAATCTGGGCTGGGAATCAGAAAAAGCGAATTACATTTCATGTAATGTTTCTGTTTTATTCTTCCAGATGGTGAGAGAAGCTCAGTTCATGGTCCAGGTTAGTGCTGGGCAGCTACTGTGGCAGGAATGCTACGGGCTGCGAGTCCAGGACGGCAGCAATGGATGCTCAGCAAAACCTCCTCTGTGCTTCTCTCTCTGGTCCCACTTTTAAAAAAGAAAAACCCTTCCAGGGAGTTCTTCCTAATGGCCAAAAAAAAATCCTTTCTGAAGGGAGCAGGTTTTCATTTTACACATATTGTCAGTGGAGCCTTCTTGGCCAGCTCATTTCCCAGGTCTTTAACCAGCCAGCCTGCCTGGAACGAAGAGATTTCCTCTCGTCTCAAATCACTTGGCTGCACATGGGAGAGAAGCCCTTTGACGAGGTGAATTTGCAAGGCTCGCAAATCCTCTTTATTCTCACTGTGCTATCCCTCCTTGACTCATCTCCAAGATACCACGTTGGGCTAAGCCCAGAAGGAGCACAGAAAAGTGATGGCACCAATCCTAGACATCCACAAACACAGATTCCCCCCTTTCCCCGCACCATAAATTAAACATCATCTGTACCCAGGACTAGGGAGGATCAGATAAAATAATCCAGTCCCATCCTCCATCACCAGAGAGGCTGAATTTGGAATAGCCCACAGTCCTCACCCACCCCAGCCCACAAATCCGCTCATCCCGTGTCCCTGATGAACCGGAGGCCCACGGACTCACCTCTGGCCTGTTCAGGTACACAGCTGGAGGGTGACACACACACGCAGAAAAAAATGGCTACACTGGGCCATTCCTGTGTTAGCCAAAGCAATGATAGTGGGAGTCCATGGTGGGACTAGTGTTTAGGCAGCCAGGGCTTCAAGGAGCAGTGGTATTCAAGAGGCAACATGAGCTCTTAGGGACGTTTTTTCCTTGCAGCCTGTTGTAGAGGCCAGAAAATCAAGCAGGAGAGTGAGGAGCAAAAGGCAAAATGAATACAGACAGCCTTGGGGCACACGCAGTCCTGGGCTAAGGGAGAAGGTGGTTGGTAGAGTGAAAGAGAAGGCGGGCCAAATGCTCACTGAGTGCAATTATTTTAATGGGTCTGTCTTTTCCAAATTGCACATTGCACACATGTAAATAGTAATTTAAAAAAAGACTCACACCAGAAACTCTGAATTGGAGCACAAGGAACTCTCCCTTTCTCCTGCTACACAAGGAGGCACAAGATTCACGACAATGTTAGTCACAGCCGATCACGGAGGCAGACAGACAGACAGACATGGAAATCCCGAAAAACAGAAAGGCAAAAGCAAGTCATTCATGCTTCAGAAGGCAGCAGATGTTCCTGAGCCCCTCTTGCTGTGCAGGCAGGTGATTGGGATCACAGCTTGGCGTACAGACCCACCACACCAGGTGATCAGCATCTCACTGGTCCTACACCTCTACTTGCCCAGGTGTCATCTCTGCTGGTCGTCATCTCTTGGGTCCCGAGGGTGTCAACTCCCAGAGCAACACCAGCTTTACGGTGACCTGCCTGTGCAGCACAGGATGCGCCAGGTCCCGGGGCTGTGTCGTTTTTCCCTGTATGGTACTGGCTGTGATGCCATAGCGCAAGTGTGAACCACACTAAACTCCTAGCTGGCCCTCAAAGTCCAGCTTCTGCCTCCGCTCCTACCCAAGGGGCCTTTGCCTTTGACTTGTACGGGATCTGCTGTTGTATTATCCATCACTAGTAGCATTTCACGGTGCAGCTGCGGTAAGCAGTGCTTCCAGTGTGCACACACCAGACTTGGTTTTCAAGCCTTGAGCGAGTAGAGGAAGGAGTTGTATGGTTACCACTTGTTTTTACTATTTTCTTGGCTCCAAGTGCTCAAAGAAAAATGCTGTAGTAACCATGTCCACGTGGGCAATACTTCTAAAGGACTTCCAGCCTGTTCTGTGCTGTTCCAAAATGCTGGTGAGCCAGCAAGCTGGGAATCAAACCTACATCAGCAAGCTACTCTGTTTAATTGCTACAGCAATCACCGGCAGGCAAAAATCACGGGAGCCTTTTGTTCAGTACAGCATCTCCTGCGTGCTGAAGGGCAGTCGGTGCTGGAAGCAGAGCTCATCCATGAAAATGAGCTCTAAAGGGGATCATGCAGAGATCAGACCATACAGATTCATCCACCTTCAAGCAATCTCCAGACTGAGGCGTGCTAATACCAACACTGCTCCTTGGCAATGTGTTCATCTTTAAAGCAGCTGTAAGTGGAGTTGGGAGCAGGTATTTTCCCTCCTGCACAGGCAGGGAGCTGAGCAGTAGCACAATTAAATGACTTTGCCCAGGACCTGGAGGCTGTACAAAGGACTTGAACTCATGTCTTCCCAGGCCCAGGCAAACATCCTTCTCCTGAGCCTGCTTCTGCCCTTCCTAGCCAGTAGATCAGCCCTGTTAAAATCACAGACATAATTCTTTGATGTAGAAGGACCTGTTCAAGGCAGCAAAAATGTTGGAGCACTCAAGGAGGACCCACATTAAGACAGAGTGTTTGGTTACTTCTCATCAAGGTATGAAATTCAACCCCCTCATGAAGGGGCCATCAGCTCCACATCCCAGAGCAACCAGGACACCTCATGCATGGACTGTACAGCACCGTGGCTCTTCTCTCTACTTCTCCCATGACCCCATGTGCCATCACTTAACGCGTCACACCAGCCATGCGGCTCTCACAGCCTGGCCATGCACAGGTCTGCTGGTGGCCCAGGGAAGCCTTGGCCATGTCACGACATCTACCTCTCCTCCAGCATTTCCCTTTCAGCCCTCCTGCCTCTCCATACACCCATTTCTGCTGGCTAACGCCTCAGGGCTGTGTCGTCCTTAGCCTAGCAAACCACTGATGCTGGGCTGAATGGGAAGCATTACCTCCTCTGGCTACAAGAGGTGTGAGCTACCATAGGAAAGAGATGACTGAAGGAAACTTGAACTATGAATTATTCTGCGAAATATGACAAAGGCCCCAGAAAACCTGAGTGGTGGGGTGGGCATGGACTGTTTGCTGGCCCTTCTAATCTGGGGAGCTTGGGGCATCAAAGGGAATTAGTGGGGTGCAGGAGGAAAATAAGCCAAGGATAGTGAACTTTATGGCCTCTCATTAAACTCTGCAACTCCCTGCTGCTGGATCACAAATGACAAAAGCTGACAGACATTCAAGGTGCAAATGGATTACTTCATGAAGAAGAAATCCATTCAGGGCTACTAAATACAGCCACCACTTCCAGCTCAGGAAGCTCCTAAGCAACAGCACGTTGGAGGCTGAGAGAGTATTTTGGACAAGCAGCATCCTGGTTTTGCCCTGTCTTTATGCTCTTCTCCAGGCCTTGCTGTTGGCCTTGTCAGAAATGGGATGCTGGGATAGCTGGGCCTTTGGAATGATCTGGTATGGTCACTCCTGTGTCCGTATGACTTCCTAGTCACTCAAAGTCCCAAAAGCCGCATTTCAAATATAGGATTTCCATAAGCAGAGAACCTGTGAAGCCATTCCTACTCAAAATCCACACTCCTGCTGCTGCCTCCCCACATGCGGGTCCTGCCAAGCACAGCTGTCCTTCCCCACACTGGTCCCATATCTCATAAAACGTGTGAACAGCCCCTACAGGAGTCAGAGCAAAGGCCCATTAGTACAGCACAGTCTTCCCAGCCGGGGCCACCCAGGGAACACAAAACATTTGCAGCAATAATCCATCAGATCGGGGTCTTTCCAAGGCAGAGGTGGTGTCTTTGTGTTGAACAGCTCTTGATAAGTTCACTGCTGCAAACTCTTCCCATTGCTTTGCAAGCCCATGTGCGCTTTGAGCAGCCGGTTGCCTGCAGCAAGGGGATCCACTCACTCCAGATTGCCCACTGTGTGTAATGGATCTCGCAGCCACTTGAGGGAAGGAGATGCAGACATCATCTTCCAGCACAGCTGTACTGAAGTCCACACAGTTACTTGCCCCTTGTCCCAAGCTGATGTGTGTCCCAGGCCAGCCTTCCACAAAAAGCTGGAAAGGAAGCTGCCTAGCACTCTGTACATAATCATTGCCCAAGGATCCCACTTGCGGGCTCCTGCTAATCTCTGGTTACTCCAAGAGATTGTCCCCAAGGATTCAGCCTGGTTGACCTTCCAAGGTACAGACTGCTCTGAGCAGCGCAGCTGCAGCCAAACCTGATTAAAAGAAGAGGAAAATACCGGTGCTAATTGCAATCCTTGTAATTCATTGTCTCTTAGAATGGGTGGTAAAGTCACCCAAGTGAAGGCAAGGTGGGGTAAGGATTTTCAAGGGAGGGGAGACAGCTTCACACTGCTGTTTCATGAGCAAACACATAGCTTTGTCCCTACTGCCAAAAAGCCTGGCACTAAAAATGCTGAAATCTTCTCGTGACTGAGTGGCAGCAAGCTGTAATTTACTGCATTCCTGCTTCTTTTACGTTCAAAAATTGCTTCACTTCTGAGAAGAAAGAGCTGTCATTTGTCAGCCCCGTGTAGCCCCTCCTTCCAGCCATCACATTTCCACGTTATGCTAGACAAATTAATTCATTCCCCTCTTCCCATCTGCTCCCCTAAAAAGCCAGTGTATTCCCAGGAACTGAACAACATCCTTTCACAGCAACATCATTATCGATTTTCTTTTTAAAGCCATGTACAGGGCATGTTCCTTTCAGCAAAAATCCGGACTTTTTCTGCTATTGCATCCACCTTCCTTAAATTGATTCAGAAAGACCTGTCTGTCTGCTGGCTTTTCACAAGCACCTTCCCCACACCCACGGATTTCCAGCCCACCCACTGCAGCGTCTGGCTGGCTGTTAACAAAAGCTCTGCCTGGCTTTAGGATGCGGCCAGGTCCCTGGGTAAGTTGAGCTGTATCGCCTCTCCTCCTGTGGTGTACTTGGCCACCGGCCCGTTGCCTTCCATGGTGAAGAGCTTGCAAGTCTTCGCGTTCTCGTGAACCGGTGTGGACTTTTTCGAGGAGATGGGGGAATTTGTGGGGCTCAGCTGAACAGCGGTGGTATCCTGCACCGTGTGCTCACTAGTTTCAATTTCAAAGGCTGTGTTGCCAGGTTTGATGAGCCCAATGTTGGAACCCGGTTTGGATTTCCTGGCCCCGTGAGCTGGGGGCCGCCGGCTGCAGATGCAGCAGGCACCGAAGAATGTGAAGGCCACCACCAGCAAGATGGGTCCGATGATGATGGGAGGGTTGTTCACGGGGAGGAAGGTGCCAAAGGCAAATGCTCCCACTAAAGTTATGTTGATCCCCGCTAGCATGATGCAAAGTCCACAAGCACAGCAGAGGGCAGGGGAGGGGAGGCCCTGAGGTCGTGTCTTTTTCTGAATGGGTTTCTGGGACAGAGAGGCGCTGCTCTTTTCACTGAACATGTTGAGATGAGTCTCAGAGGTCGCTTCAGTCCTCACGGGGTGTACACCGCGTTGAGAAGGCTAGCTCCGGTCTCCTGCTGCCTTGAAATCCCTGGAGAGGAACAGAAAAGCACGCAGCTGTTAGAGCAATAAACCAAAGGCACCTTCCCACCACCATTCACGGTGACCAGCACATTCTCTGGGTTTGCTGGTACCAACAACTAAGTACAAATCCAAGCCTGCTCTCAAGTCTGCACTCTCCCTCTCCATGGTGGTCACACGCAGCCAGCCTCAGGCTGGAGCACTGACCCCAGTGTGCTCAGTGCCCTTTGGCCTCCAGATGGGTGACACCCAAGTGAATCTGAGCTTGCGATAGCCCAGAGCCTGTGCTTGGCTCTACCTAGAATCTGAGCCACAGCGCGGCATTGCAGCAGTTTGGCTGGACAGACAGACCCACATCATGATCTCAGATGTTTCTCACATGGGTTTGAGACCTGCTGCATACATCTCTTGACGCTCTCTCTACTCCGTCCACCCAGGCCTTAAAATGCAGGTTCTTCAGGACAGGCAACATGTCCTGCTGCCCACTTGGGCAGTAGGTGGTCTCATAGTGTTTGTCATCACCCACATGACACCTGCTCAAAATAACATCAGACCCCAGTACTGCCCTGAACATCCCTCACTGCAATGTGAGTGCAATCTGTTCTCGGATGGGTAAGGGTCCCAAGTTGTAACAGGAACTGGGACTATCTGCTCCATGTCTCAGTCGCCCCGTAATTGAAACTAGTAATCCAGGTTGCCTTTCTAGCCAGTGGAGGATAAAAAGTCCCAGAAGATGATCCAGAACATCCCCAAAAGATGTCCACAACGGGAGGCTGAGCTGACTACAGAGGGAACCTTGGAGATGGACTAGATGATCTCCAGAGGTCCCTTCCAACCCTGACCGTTCTGTGATTCTGTGATGTCTTAAGCAGTTAACAGGTAGATGCTCAGTGAGACAAACTCCATCCACAGACACTGAGTGACTCGCTGTCAGTCACAGAAGTCTATGACAAAATGGAGCAAGTGTGGCTGTTTAGCCTGCTGGACCATGCTTTCTGCCATGCCTCACACCACGTTCGGTGTGATCACAGGAGATCCCCCAGAAGGGGGCAGGGAAGCTTGTTTGCCACAGCAACTGTAAAACCAAACTTGTACAAGGTTCACGCACAAGCAACACTGGCTCCTGGATGGAGGCTCATGGAAACTGAGATGATGAAGCTGGAAAAGAGCCTGGGGATCTGCTTAGGACCCAATGCAGGAACACATAACCCTGACTGATAGCAGCAGCTTCTCCATGAAGGAGATTATTGGACGTGATAAGGGTTGGCTTTGTGTTCGCTGTACTTTGCTGGAAAGCCAAATTGCCAGAAGCCAAATTGCCAGCAGTTTGCTGGTGATGCCTTTGATTTTACAGGCAGGAGAGCATTTTTCTTCCCAGCCAGACTGCAAACAATAGCAGTCTGCTCTCTCCTGCTCCCCTGCCTGGCTCCCTAGCTTCTTCCCTCCTCTGCTATCAAATCACTTTCAAAAGGGTTGCAGGGGAAAAACTGACACCCCACAGATTTCTACTGCAAAAGCCAGGAATCATTGTTGTGCTATTAACACTCTTCAGCCACTAAATTAAAAAAAAAAGAAAAAACAAAACAAACCATCACCCATCACCCTGAAACACGCCAGTGGGATCAGCCGGGCATTTGCAACATGTTTCCTAGGTTATAAAATTTTCCCACACCTCCAGCTGAGGCAAAGCTCTCTGCCGCTCTATCCGGTGTCATATCTCATTTCCTCGGCTTGGGCTTTTGTTTAGACCTGAATGAAGTGCAGCAGTGAACTTTCAGTAAAGTTCCTATTCAGTGAGACATCAGCTGGAGCTGATAGGAACAGGCCCACAGCAGGATTAAATCCTTTCTCATCTGGGGATGCTTCACTGGGGAGGAGTTTCTCTGCAGGCAAAAATTTTTCAGGAGAATTGAGAGCACGCGAGATAAGGAAGGGCATTTTCTCCATGAGCCGGGCTAACATCTATGCAGTTTTCTCCAGCAGTGTCCTTTTGTTCTGCCTGGGAACCCTGGCACACTGATGTGAGCTGGAGCCCTGATTCTGCCTCCTTCACCAGCCCTGGACCAGCAGCAAGACACCTTCTGGTTAATGACATGCACACACACACCCCATTCTCACCCCAGCTCTTACAGATGCACGGTCTGAATCTTTGGTGCGCAGAGGCTGCAGATACCCCAACGTGGCTCTTCCCTTGATGTGCCCTATACCTTCCTGCTGCAAAGCGCTCGGCAGGGAACTGAGTGGCTCCTTGCGGTTAAATCATATCACAGATTCACTCCACCAAGTTTCTCCCTCCCGACTCCTCAGCACTCACCTGCTTCTACCCTGCAAGAATTCCCTCTCCAGGGAGAGCCAGGCAGTTGTCACAGCTGCTGGGCTCTAGCGGGATGCAAAAACAAGCTGGCTGCCTCTGCTCCTAGGCAAGGCAGAGACCAGAGGTCGTGCTCCCACTGAGATTTTCCAGAGGAGCTTCAACCTGTTGCCCATCATATCTGTCAGCGGTCACCTGTAATCAGTCCAAAGAGACCATACTGGTTTCTGGCTGCTTTCAAGGCTGCAGCAATATCACCCAGCATGGTCCCTGGTAGCTCATTTTCTCTGCTTGGCAATTTTTGTTCATCGTTACAGCTCCCTGAGCGTAGGGGGTTAAGCTTTGGTAAAATTCTCACCGGAGCTCCCCAGGCTGTAGCAGGGGAGGAGGAGGACAAGAGGGCTTCAGGTACCATTGGCAATGGTAAATCAGGGCAGCCCATCCAAGGACAGCTCACCCCAGCAGGTAAAAGAGAATCACAGATCCCCTCTGGAGGGATAAATGACATGTGAGAATGATCCAGCTGGGCTCAGGGTGGGTACAGTCACCATCATCTTTCCAGGCATTCATGGCCACTTCCCAGAAGGAGAGGAGACCATATCTACCATACGGAAATAGGAATGTGGCACATAAGGACGGAGACCTCTCGCCCCACAGCTTGACTGGAGGAGGCACTGGCTGCTCCTTGGGCCACCCTAGGACAGGCAGACAGCTCTCAGGTTGTGTCAAGGGACTGGTCAGGCAACGGCAGGTACCTACCTCCTGGCAAGTGAAGAGGGAAGAAAGGAAGTTTGCAAGTAAACTACTGTGGCTAAAGCAGTGATGAGTAGCTTGCCAGGAGTCATCATCCTAGGAGGCCCGTTGGGTTGGGTGTCTGGGAACACATCAGTATCAGCTTGCACAAAAGGTCAGAGACTAGAGCAGTCGATGTGACACAAAACCCAGGGTCCCGGACCTCCTCAGATACACCTGCGATTGTAAAACGTGCATCTGTCTGTTCAAAGGGCCACGTCTAACACAAGGGCCGTGACACTGCCCGAAAAGTGAAGCTGTGACAACATGAATCCAAGGGTTTGTGTTGCACACCCTTCGGTGGGGAATAAAAGAACCTGGTGCTGACTGAGGAAGCAAGCCACCAAACCTGCTGAGATGGCATCAACGAAAAGCACAGGGAGACAAATCTGCCTCATTCACATTATGTATATGGAGATAGACCCAGAACCATGGGACAGAGCTAGTCGGGGTGGTCAAAAATAGAGCCAGGGTTGAGACCTCATTTAAACTGTGTGAGCAATTCTGGGCCTTGTCAGACCCTTTCTACAGCTGCACAATAAGGGTTCTGGACATGCTATGTCCAAGACAAAACTTATTCCCCAACATCTTTGCTTGGAGCACCTACATGGGGTAACAGACCTTTCCCAGCAGAAAGAAGTGCAGTCACTGGAGAATCTAAGGGGAACACTGCCTGGAGTGGGGACCTCTCCCATCAGCTTAGGGATAGAAGACCTTGGACAACAACAGCATCACAGGGCTTGGATGTGACCTGCACATGCACGACAGGGAAAACAACAGCACATAGAAGACAGCATGTTTGCACTGGAAATGTTTAGAAAGTGGATCACTGTTTACTCTTGTCTTGAGCTCGATATAAAACATCAGGGATTATACACAGGGGATTCCTGTTGGAAAACCAGATGAAATGGGGATGAGAAAGCCAACAGAGCAGTGGAAGATAAAGCAAAAAAAAAAAAAACCAAAGCCACAGAATGCTTTACAGCATCCTCTACCTGATAAGACCCTGCAACAACACAAAGTCCATCTTTATTCTGATTGCCATGTACAACAGAAGCATCTTTTGTTCTCCTGTCATCTCTGAGAGCACAGGGTGGTGCTGTGGGGAGAAGGGTCCCTCTCCATCCCCTTCGCAGTCACAAGATCTCACTGATGCGGGTGAGCTCCCACTGCTGACCTGCCTGAGGATGTCATTCCACTTACATTCTACTTCAGCCAAGTTAATGGGTTCAAAAATGACCAACTTTCCACTTAAATTGTCCTGTCCATAATGACCAACTTCCTTTCCATCAGGAGTGGAAAAAGTTCTCTTTGGGCTCTCTGTATGAAACAGGTTCTTTTCTTACTGGTTAGAGTCTAGGTTTCTTCTCCAAACAACATTTCAGCCTGAAATGCATTACTGCCGAGTACTGCTACACCAAAAAACAAACAAACAAACAAAAAAAACCCTACACATCCAAGTCAGACTGATGGAAATCCAGAGGCTATAGTGATTCCTTCCAGGGGAATATCCATCCCTCCCTATGTTCTCAGAGGGACAAAGACAGACTTTCATTCATAGCTCTGAGAGTTCCTAGAGCTCGAAGGGCATACAGGCATATTCAGCCAGCAATTTAGGAGCATCGTTTAAAGCCATACCAGCAGCACCAGCAACACGTACAGCTAAGCATGCTTCCCTCTTAGTTGTAGCGAGGGGGATCGAGCTGTCATCCTTCCACACAGACTCACCGCAGCAGCACAGCCAAAATATTTGACAGACCCCAGATGAGTCTCCTTTCTAGAGGTGTGCTGGCACAGCGAAATAATGACAGTGATCAGCAAACAGAAATTGCAGTCAGACAGCTATAACCACCCCCCGCACACAGACAGACTCACAAACACACACACACACGCACCCTTTAGCTGTCAGGAGAAGCACAGGACTTTTTCCCAGGGCAAAGTGCTGGGAAATTCTCCGTCAGGGCCAGAGAGAGCTTCGGTGTCTGGAAGGGGAGGACGCTTACCTGGGCTGGAGTGTGGAGCCGGGGAGGGCGGTGGAGAGAGCGGGTGCCCCGGCTCTGTCTGTCACCCTTCAGTCGGGGATGACAAAGCCATGGCTAGTCCCAGCAGGTCCGGGGCTGGAAGCCCAGCTGTGCGCTAGGAGGAGAAGGATCTCACACGCCTCCTCCCCTCTCTTCACCGAGCTCGGGAAACTTTGCTCCGGTGCCAGGCGAGCCCCGGGCAGTCCCCGGGAGAGCTCAGCAGACTCTCTGCGAGCTTGGCCGCCTCCTCCCCACTTTCCTCCTTCCCCTCGGAGGATGATGTCTTTCTCCTTAGGCAGAAGGGGGCTCAGAGGCAGCATCGCTGCCCCGCCGCCTCCTCTCCCGCCTCTTCCTCCTCCTCCAGCCCGCGGTCCCCAGCGAGGCTCAGCCCCGCCGCCTCCCCCGCTGTCCGGCAGGCTCTCACCCCCTCCCCGCGCCTTATTTTTCTTCTTCCTTTTCTACTTCAAGGCTTCAGCTCCCGCCCCCTTCAGCTGACAGAGGTGCCCGGAGCGGAACAGCCCCTTTTTCCCCCGGGGAGAAGAAGAAAACCCCGGGGCGGGGAACAAAGCGGCCGCCGCCGCCGCATGGGGAGAGGAGGGGAAAACCACCGCCAAACGCCAAGGAGTAAGATGCAGGCTCTCCGCTTGCTGCAGAGAGGCAGGGATCTCTTAAACGCAAGAGGTTTGAAACGCGGGTTGCGAATAAAAAAAAAATAAAAAAATACAACTGCTGTCCGGGTGCCTTTGGATGCTGGAGGGATGCAGCAGTGAGTCCTCGCTGGGCCGTCGGCAGTGAGGGCTGCTGAGACAGGACCTCCCAGAGGTGGAATCGTTCAGAGTGCGGGAGCTGGCAAATCCAAAAATAAAACCGTCCTCAGGTCCAAAACTAATGTTTTAAGGTGGCAATCAGATCTCACGTAGGCTTAAAGGTACTTGCTCTAAAAACATGCCTGATGCTAAACCCTGTTGCAAGCACAGCCAAGATCTTAGCTCCCGTATTAGGAAGCCAATCGCTGTCTGTTTGCAGAGTTGGGGACTTGCAAACGGCAAGTTATGCGCTGGATGGAGTATAGGTAATCCTTCCACAGCTTAAGCGGTGCTGACACTCATGTCCCCTCATCTGCTCTCCATGCCCACACTGCTGTAACCAGCCTGGATGCTGCCAGTGGCAACTGAACAGAGGCATTTCTCCAGCTTATTGCAGAAGAATCCCTAACGAATCGGGCTGGAGCTGACTGAACATGAATCATGCTCCCCTCTTTTTTAAATGATTGCTTTCATGATCTCTAGAGAGAGAGGAGAAAGATAACAAAGAGATGGTGAAAAACAAAGGTCAAAGAGAGAAATCGCTGAAGAGGAATGAACACTTACTTCTCCCTGTTCTCCAGGCACTGCTCCAGCCTGAGTATTCTTAATACAGTAGCATCCTCTACTGTATCATGTTGCATTTCACCTTACAGTTCATCCTAGAAATTCAGGCAAAAACAAGCTTTGCAGAAAGGAGTTCATTCCCTGCTGAGGAAGACAACTCTGTTTTCTCCTTAGCTTGGGTAATACTAACAGCACACTGCGTGTCTTGAAAAAGAGGGCAGGAGGGTATCAGAAAAGCAGTGCTGATCAGATACGTTGACTGCCTGCGCTTCTAGAAAGAAACAACTGGGAAATCTCATTTCAGACCTTTCCAGAGATGCAGTGTCTCGTCTAGTGATTCCCTAGCCCTGAAACACGAGGTTCAAAATGGCTCGGTGTACTCATCCTTACCAGAAACATGATGGGAAACCTCACAATGGAGGATTTTCTGGAGAAAATCTCTGTGTGGCACATCTGAGAGAGACAGTTCCACATGTGGCAGAACTGGTGTTTAGTGTTTGCTGACTGTTGCTGGGTAGAAACTGGAGTGGCTGAACTCATTCTTGGTGTGGCTCAACAGAAACAGCCCTATAAGCCATGTTTATTTAGGAACAGTGGCTGTCAGAGGGAAAGAGACCTCCAGGGTCATTCGAGTCCCCTGCTATCACACTGTATAATAGCATTCATAAAGCGCTCAAGCTCCAAAGGGGCCCAATTAATACCGAATGACCTGTGAGTTGTTCCCTAATTGCACAAGGCAGTGACGAAGAGGCTGCGCCTGCTTCAGGTTGGCTGTTGCATGATTCTCCATGACACTTTCTGCTTAATGGCCCATAAACCCAATAAAAAGGCTTTACTGAAACATTACATATTTAGGGCTCCACTGAAGCAACAGTCCTGAGTTTCGCATATGTGGCCCTGACAACCTGGCAGACTGCATTCATGTGATTTAAACGACTGCTAATTCAAAAACTAAAATGAAAAGTTAGATTTCCCACTGGTATAAATCAGAGCAGATTCATTGCCTTGCAGAACTTCGATAGCTCATGAGCATCCATGATTTGCCAGAGGCGGTTTGCCAGAGTGATAGCTCCTAATTTCAAACTTGCCAGGAACGGGGAAGCCCTGCCTTCTTTAGAGGCAAGATCCCAACCCTCAGCTGACTAGAACTCGTATTCCTCTGGGAGAAGCTGTTTGTTCCCAGCTTCTGCTGAATTCAGAAATTAGCTCAAGTCAGAAATTTCTGAATGAGAGGCAAAATTGCCTGCCTGCCTTTTCCCACTGTCAGTTCCTGACTCTAGTTTTCATTGTTAAGAAATCTCACTCAAGCACTCTTGCACCCACAAAGGCTATGCTTCAGTGTCACCACCTCCTGGTCTGAAGCAGGTCAGGATGGTGACTACCACATAGGAAGCCCTTAGATATCCTGCTGGTTTTGTGCAGTTTCTTTCCGCGAGAATAACTGAAAAAAGGTGGGAATGGTGAGGATGATCCATGCTTTCACAGAGGTTTCAAAGGCTTTTTGCTGGGACTAACACTGGAGTGAAAGTGCATGAGCAGCATCCATGCTTCTGAGAACAGCAGCGTGCCAACAGCCCAACTCCTCAGCACGACAGGACCAAAAAGCAGCAGCCCGTGATGCTGCCCGCTGAACCATACTCATCACGCAAGGAGCGTGTGAGAGACAGAGAACGCCTGGAAGTTTATGGTCCAATAAGATCATTAGACAAAGGTCACTGCAGAAATGTCCCCCTGCAGATTTCCACAAGGTCTCCAGAACTGGCAGCTCTTGGTGCATTTACATTTTAATTGCCTCTTAAGGGAAGGAAATGCCAGACTGAATCTGCTGTTGCTCCAAACCAATTCGAAATGCCACTACATCTGACTGAAAGTTTGCACTAGAGCAGGATCCGGCTCCGTCTCGTGACTCAGTGCTCTGTGCTGACTCTGGCAATTCAGAAGAGGGCAAGGCCAATTTCTGCAGCAACGTTTACCTGTCTATAACATCAAGTACAGAAAGGAGGAGGTAAAAAAAAAGTAGTATTTGTCATTCCTAGAGGCAGCTGTGAAATTACTGTGCAGGAGATTTAAACCCATGAAGGAGACACCTCCTTGTACAGTGTGTAATTAAAATCACAGCACTCTGCTGTGGAGAACAGTGGTATTAATGTGCTCAGTCCCAGAACGCAAACGCAACTGGACCTATCAAATACAACAGACCAGCTGCAGCTTCTGGTTCACAATGTCCCTACATTTCTCATCACTGGGAATGTCCTGAGGGGGAAAGCTTGCTCTAGGTTTGCAGTGGTCCTCAGAATATAAGCTTCTGCTATCGACAGCTATTGAGGCAGAATAATAGGTAAGGTAGATTTTTTTACCTGGTCCCAGATGACTATCGTCATGTCAGAGATGAGCTTTTTTTGTTTCTGAATGTAGACCAAAACTGGCTTTTCTGATCAGAGACACTTGGCAGCCACACTTCGTGCCTAGTGTCCCTCGGGACAACTGCAATATCCAGTGTACTCACTGATTCTCAGCAGGGATAATTCCTACTTTTACTCTGCTCTTCTTGGGAGCTTTCTTATCATGCACAGCACTGTCTTCATGACCTAAAGCATCTGGGCCAGCTCTTCCCAGATTCATCAGCAGATGCTCCCATCCCTACACCTACTCCTGCCGTAGAACGAACCCCTTTGGAGCAGGGGTCAATTAACCCCCAATTAACCATTTTAGCTGAAGACTGTAGGCAGAATACCTGTATTTCTTCATCAGGTTGCATCTCCTCAGGGTGCTGGCAGCTTCTCACCGTGTGCCTGTAGAACACTCAGCCCAGCTGAACCCACCGAGCCCCTCCATTCAAAGAGCCATGACCTGGCATGGACCCAACCTCTCCTGCATGATCCACTCACGCCAAGGCTCCCGCACACAGTCTTGAGGAAGCTGAAATCGGAGCAGGACACTGCTGGGAGATAGACTGAGAAAGCTATAACGAGTTGTCTTCATGCCACAGTGCTTGGGATTTGGGCCCTGGACAGAACGGGGATCTCACCTAAGCAGTCAACAGGTATCATCAGCCTGACTTCCAGCATCATTAAATCTTTACCTCTACCCTCTGATCAGATGATCTACTTCCATAGAACTTTTGTGGTTTGTTGGGTTTTTTAAATAATCTGGAGATCATTTTTCCTCCTTCACACAAACAAACAAAGAATGGGCTTCCATATGTTCAAAAAAGTTTCTCCTTCGTATGACACCCTCTGAAGAAAGTCAGCAGAGAGGAAATATCTGTGCAAGTGGCTGTCCTGTTACACAAACAGTACAGTAATTTTTTATGAAGCTTTCTCAAACAGGAGGAAATCAGCAGGTCAGTTATCAGCAAGGGGCAAATATTTTTAATTACCTTGCAGGGAGGATTATGTCTCTTGTATTTAATTCTCAAAGGTTCCCACTGGCAAACTAATTAGCAAGCAGCTTCACTGGAAAAGCAGGCCCGAAGTTATGTGGTTTTATTCCCCCAGGAGGCAAATATCCAGTTCATTCCCCTCCATCGTTTTGTGTCCTCTCTGCTGGCCAGATCAGACCAAAGGATGGTTGATCTGGACGAGACAGAAACACATAGCGTGCCCATCAGCAGCTCTACCTCACGGTTTCAAATGCAGTTCAGCAGAGACCTCAGTGTTATATCTCTTCCTTAAAAGAAGTGCTGGTAGAGATTTTAAAGGGCTGTTGGCTCCTTATAAGCCAAAATCAGAGTGTGTGTTATATATGACGCTTTATACACTGTATGTTACGTATTACATATTATAATATTTTTTCTTATCTTCCCCTTCTTCTCCAGGAAGAATACACAAATACATCTGATCCACATTTGACCTGACAAGATAATTAACAGCCTTGATAGGGTAGGAGTCATGATAGTGAGGTTCTGATCCGGAAGAGCACTTAAATACGTATTTTTTCTAGGTGTTGGCCTATTGATTTCAGTGGACTACTCACAAGCCTTAAGGTAAGTATGTACTTTCTATGGTCAGTACCTTCACCACATAGAGCAGAGCTAACACCACAAGAACCAGTGATGTGCATAGGAACAGGGTTGTGCCCCGTACATGAAACGTCACGTGAAGCAGGAACTGCCCTTCCAAGAGCATTTATGTTCTTCTGTTGGGAGTATGTCTTTGGTGAATTTGAGAATGTTTCTGAAGATGGGATTCAGGTGGTGTCACAAACCAGCAGTGGTGAACTGGGCTTTTGATCATGAAGAAAATCAGAAATTATGGAATCTGAAAGGAAACAATAACCAAATGTCATGTCCTCTCTGAACCCAATTCTGGTGGCTGAGCCCAAAGCACAAGAAAGAGGAGAGCCATCTGTGCCACATTTTGACACTGGGTAACATACCACATCAGTTCAGCCTTGGGAACTAAATCCACCAAGTGGTCCATTGGCCTGCCCACAATTTTGTCTTGTCTGTCCAGCCACTCAGGCATCCCCTTGAGCAAGGTACTGCTGCCCAGCTGAGCCAGGGGCAATATCAGAGGTTGATTGCTGATTGCTGACTGGAAAACAGGAAACATAACCACTATTTTTAAAAAGGGTAAAAAAGAAGACCCAGGGAACTACAGGCTGGTCAGTCTCACCTCCATGCCCAACAAGATCATGGAGCAGATCCTCCTGGAAACTCTGCTAAGGCACATGGAAAATAAGGAGGTGATTGGTGACAGCCAACATGGTTTCACTAAGGGCAAATCATGCCTGACAAATTTAGTGGCCTTCTACAATGGCGTTACAGCATTGGTGGATAAGGGGAGAGCAACTGACATCATTTACCTGGACTTGTGCAAGGTGTTTGACACTGTCCTGCACAACAACCTTGTCTCTGAATTGGAGAGACACGGATTTGAGAGATGGAACACTTGGTGGGTAAGGAATTGGCTGCATGGCTGCACTCAAGGAGTTTCAGTCAACAGCTCCATGTCCATGTGGTGACCAGTGACAAGTGGTGTTCCTTAGGGGTCAGTACTGGGACTGGTACTATTTGTTGGTGACATGTATTTTGGGATTGAGTGCCCCCTCGGCAAGTTTGCCAATGACACCAAGCTGTGTGGAGCAGTCAACATGCTGGAGGGAAGGGATGCCATCCAGAGGGACCTGGACAGGCTTGAGAGGTGGGCCCATGCAAACCTCGTGAAGTTCAACAATGCCAAGCACAAGGTCCTGCACGTAGGCTGGGGCAATCCCATGCACAAATACAGGCTTGTCAGAGAATGGATTGAGAGGAGCCCTGAGGAGAAGGACTTAGGGGTGCTGGTTGATGAGAAGCTCAACATGACCTGGCAATATGCACTCACAGACGAGAAGGCCAACCATATCCTGGGCTGCATCAAAAGAAGCATGGCCAGCAGGTTGAAGGAAGGGATTCTGCCCCTCTACTCTGCTCTTTTGAGACCCCACCTGGAGTACTGTGTCCAGCTCTGGAGCCCCCAACATAAGAAGGACATGGACATGTTGGAGCAAGTCCGGAGGAAGGCCACTAAGATAATCAGAGAGCTGGAGCACCTCTCCTATGAAGACAGGCTGAGTTGGGGTTGTTCAGCTTGGAGAAAAGAAGGCTCCAGGGAGACCTTATAGCAGCCTTCCAGTACTTAAAGGGGGTCTGCAGGAGAGATGGGGAGGGACTCTCTATCAGGGAGTGTAGTGACAGGACAAAGGGTTACAATTCTAAACTGAAAGAGGGTAGATTTAGCATAGATATTAGGAAGAAATTCTTTACTGTGAGGGTGGTGAGACACTGGAACAGGTTACCTGGAGAAGCTGTGGATGCCCCAACCCTGGAGTTGTTTAAGGCCAGGCTGGATGGGGCTTTGAGCAACCTGGTCTAGTGGAAGGTGTCCCTGTCCATGGCAGGGGGGTTGGAACTCAATGAGCTTCAAGGTCCCTTCCAACTCTAACCATTCTGTGATTCTCTGATTCTGTGATTACAAACATGCTCTTGTGTGCCTCAGGTGCAAATATGTTCATTCCACCCATCCTCACAGGGAAAAGGACCTACATGGTGATTTAGACCATCAAAATCTATTTCCCAGTGGAGTCAGGCTAAGCTAGTTACTATGGGTAAAATGATGGATTATAGCTTTCCACATCTTGATAATTTCACCTTTGTCAATGGTGTCCCCATTCAACGTGTCCTTGGACATGGAGACCAAAACCCCTTTGGAACAGATCTGATGTTGCTTTGTGAGCCAGGAAGAAGAGACTTAATTTGTCCCTGTTATATCCACCTGATTGTCAACTTGTAGCATGCCAGACCACAAGAGATACTAATTACCATCAGCATAAATCACATTAGCCAGTTTGGATTCCTGGAAAATCTAGCTTTGAGGGATGTCAGACTCAACATTATCAACAGATGGTGTTTCTGTCTGAAGAGGAAACATGTCCTTGATCAGTCCGTCACTGCTTAGGGCGCTGATGCTCTTATTTCTCACCCAACAGTCTTCACCCAAGGTCTGAGGCTTTACATGACAACACGCAGACTACAAAGATGATTAAGACCAGGCAATACAGACAGTGCTGAAAAGCAGTATCAGGGTGATGTCGTTCACATCCCTTCAGAATATCTAACACCTTGAACATAGATGGGATCTCTTGAATTTTTTTGTGGCTTGCAAAAACTCTTGGGCCCCTCATAGCTCAATCCGCAGTACAACAGTAGAACATTTCACAAGGTGAGTCCTTAACTCTTCAGATCAGCAAAATAAGCAAGACTTAAGTGAAAATTAAAGATCAGAATTGGGAATCCTTATTTGTCCTTATGTGAAGGCTTGGAAACCTCTTCCATGTGTATCCTCTCTCCTCAGCTGCAGGGTGCATAGAAAAAACAGACTATTTGGATCCTTCTGTGGTTTCACCAGATCCCACATAACTTCATAAAAGTTGTTGCAGTGACTTCAGTGAGCTGTGAACAAGGTCTGTAGGATGCTGCCTTCTGAATATTTACCCTCTGGTAGAAAGCAGATGTCTGCGGCCTCCGTATAGGATATCAAGTTATAACACGGCAAAGCACAGGTCATTAATCACATCCTTAAATGAAGTGATTATAAGGTCATCACGTCAAACATTGCCTAGCATCATTGTGCCTGCACAAGTTTTATTTTACATAGACCCTGGGGAAGCATCTGGTTAAAACACTTGACTCCAACTTATTAGCTCTGCTGCAAAGCCTCTCTCCTAATACACTTAATCTTTCTGCCTCTCAGTTCAGATGACCCTCCCACCGTCATCACCAAACACAGTGAACAAGTTCTACTCTCCCTCAAAGTACCTGCTGTCAGGATGAATTCAGCTCTCGGACACCATAGACCAGAGGTGCTGCTTTTGTCTACAGCAGACATAGGCATGTCATAGACCCCACAGCAGACCCCGTAACTACCCACTGGTCTGTAGGGAGCAACTGCTTCTCACAAGTTTGAGATTAGCTGCATGTGACAAACATCTTCTTTCCTTCCATAGCAGGATCCAGAGGAGGTAAAAAAAATCCCATGATAATTATGTGCCATGAAAACTAGGGCAGCTCATACACGATGAATTCAGCAGGCTTTGGAATAAGATCTTCAGCAGAAAGCAGTAGTGTGGTCATATAACCTTTGCAGAGTCTTATTTACAGTATTCAAAGACAGAGGAGAAAACCCCAAGTCAAACAAATTTCACCTCCTGCCAAGAGCAGTCACCAGCGTTTCCCCTCAAGACAACTGAATCTTTTCTTTTAAGCAACTGACACAGAACAGAGGTTCCTATTTCACTATGCCATTCACAGACTGATGGGATGCATAAACCAGCAAATTAGGAAACATACCTCTCCTCTGCAGCACACGCCCTTTCAGAGACATGCCAGTAAGTGTCGGAGTAGGTGAGTTCAGAGCAGTAGGAACTAGATGAGCACCACCAGCCTGTAACTCTTCATCTCAGAGATGAGAAAGCGTTACTCAGCTGCTACAGCTGGGTGGACAACCGATGGGCAGGACAGCAGCTACAGAGAGGTGCCTTTCTGTGGACAGATTTTAGTGCTATTTAATTTTAGAAGTCACTGAAATGGCACTATTTCCCTTTCCCCATCCCACATGCAGACAGTACAGGAAAAGCTGCCTTGACCATCGGTGAGACGCTGCTAACTCCTCCACCCAGCAGACTCATTAAGCCCAGCTAACAATTAAGCACGGGGCTCTCAGCTATCATCACTACCAGGATAATGTGACATTCTGAATAAATCTCACGTCCTCTTTAGCAAAACTTGAAGAGCTGAGAAATCATAAAGCGTCATTAGAAGCAGATGCTGGTTTACAGGAGCACTTTCCCAGTACCACAGATGTGGCCAGGGCCGGACACCCCTTCCCTCATCATCATCACTTTTCAATACGCTTTTTGTAAGACTCACTCACTTTTCACCCCTTTCACAGAGATCAGGGACCGAAGGTGCCAGATGCTACATAAACACATGGATGCAAGGGATTTCTGTCTCAAAGGGAATGTGGGAATGGTAATATACACATTTGGCAGAGTGGGAAACTGAGGCACGGAGACTGTGTCAAGGTGAGGCCCATCTCAAGACCATGGTCCAGACCTGCCTCTCCCAGTCTGGGAGGTGACGAGGAGAGGCTTTCCAGGGTTTGTGCGTCACCCAGAGGCTGCGTGCAACTGCAAAGATGCTGTGAACATCCCATCCCCACCTGCCCAGGGGACCGGCAGCCATCAGCTGAGCACTCAGTCTCTCTAAGGTCTGCAGAAGATAAGGGTTTCACTGTGTCTTTTCCCTAAATCATTTGCGAAAAGAGAGTAAGGACACTTAACCTGCCTCTGCGAGGAGTCAATCTTTGCCTATTCCTTACACAATAGAAGCAGTGCCTAGAATTATTCACCACTGTTTTAAGCAAATAGGAAAAACAATAAGTCTGTGTATCCAACGTCTCAAAGATCAAACTGTGCAATAAACAAAGCAGCAGCTCCGGCTGAGGGTAAGAAACAGAGGCCGGCGGAGAAAGCTTGGCCGGTGCTGGTGTGCCTGGGGGAGATGGTTACTGCTACGGCAAACTGCTGGGGAAAGATCTACAGGACCAGATGAAGCCAGGGCTGATTTGCAACCAATTTCTCCTGCCCAGCAAGTGAGAGACGGCCCCCAAAATGCTGCAGTGTGTTTGGATATAGGATGAATTCACCAGCTGTTTTCTGAAAAGCCGGGGATGCTGCAAATATGATTAAGGAAGAGAAAGGAAAATAAATAAATCCCCAAGTTGGAAAGATCTTGGATGAGTGTTTCTGCGACTGTTTAAAAGGAGGAAAATGTTCTCCTCTGAACACAAGGTTCCCCCTCATCTTTCACCTGTGCTCTTTAATTAATCATTAATTTCTCCAAAAAAGGTCAGGCAGTTACCAGGGGGTATGGAGGCACTCTCCCAGCTTTCTGGTCAGAAGAGGACTGAAGTTTCCCTACCTCCTCGGAGGAAGAGATGGGGATCAGCGCTTCTACTTAGTGTTCATTTGCAATTCTGACCTGCTGCTAATTACTCTCCCCAGCCATACAGTCCCTGCCCAGTCAGCACAGAGTTTAACTGTCAGAGAAACCCACTTCTTAACGGCTGTTGCTGGATTCCCTGTGGATTTGGTTTTCTCAGCTCTTCTCAGCATCTGGGAAAGATGTTCACAAGTGATGAGCCCATGGCGTAACCTCTCACCAGTCATCAGCTCAGCTACAGCCGCTGGCTACGCACACTCCCATCCCCTTCCAATTATGAACTGAACTGTGTTAGCAGCACAACACAGTAATTTTACCGTGCGATCGGAGGAGCCTGGAAGCATACACAGACCCAGCTCTAGACATTCAGCTAACGAGGGGCACCTCATTAAGTACCTCGGAGAGAGCTTGCAGCTGATGTGTTTTCCTTTGCACTCAAGATGGGCCTGGAGCATTCACATTGACTGCCGAAAGGAGCCCACTTGTAACCGCTAACTCATTAGGTGCAATAACTCAATGACTTGCCATATCTGATGGTCTCTAAATAATTAAGCGTCTCCCTTATCGCTCCCCGCTGCTCCCTTAGCAAGTTTTCTAGCCATCACCTTGCTGTCATCATCTTTCCTTCAATGACATTATTGGGGGTACAGCTGTCATGCTGCTGTCAGGCACTTTCCTTTGGCGAGGAAGCAGCTCCTCGGCCGGTCTCCAGCCTCTTCTCCGTGGCCTCCGTCCTCCTTACAAGCTCCACCTCACCAAGGGCCACCACATCTTCTCTGTCTCCAGGCTTTTACCACCAGCTCACCCACCAGGAAGCTGATCACTTATCTATGCCACGCGCTGCTCGCAGCGTCCCCAGGTGCACAAGGATCACAGGCTCAGCTGGATGTTTGTCATGTTTAACCCCATTTTACAAAGTTGGAGGCAAACGCTCCCCCCACCCCTATGTCACCCGGGAGAAATTTTCTGTTGGCTCCTCTGCGTGTTCGAACGGGTGCAATTTGATGCTGGGCGGATTGGAAGTGCACTTGTACTTCCCTGTGAGATTCTTCTGCTCGCTGCTGGGGCCCGTACAACACCTACTCCTCTCAGTGGGAAACGGTATATGCTTCACAGAAAGAGCAAGAAGCCAAAGTAGTGAGTATGTACGTTTCTCACACAGTTCTGTGTGCAACAGCAGCTTATTCCTGATTCAATAACATGGTGATCCCAGCTCCTGGAGAGGTGGATTAAATTAATGATATATTTAAAGTAGTTTATGCCTTTTAACCATTCAAGCCTATTTCCCAGGTCTGAGGCCTGCAAGCCATGCTTGATCAATCCCTGGAAATCTATGAGTATTATTTCAGGTGTAACTATTTATCCCCTGTAGCACGGCAACATCCTCACCGCTAAGGAAACCCTTCACCCCTTGGCTGAGCCGGAGTGCTGTTTGCTGGCATTTTGTGTCCAGTTTACTGGACGTCCAGCAGGTCTGGGAATGCACAAGTGCAGTATACAGAGAGACGCTTTTCTCACCTGACTTAGCCCTGTGGTTCCTCTGTAGCTGCTCCTCTACAGCCTTAGCCCACCCTCGACAGGGAGCCAAGCACCTGTGCCCCTGAGGTCCGCAGGTCCCCACCGGCAAACACGCGAGAGGCTCCTGGAGCAGCCCAGAGGACAGCAGGTAGTTTGCAAACTCGAGGCCTCCCTGTGTTTATCATGCAACAGTGTTTTGGTGTTTTTTTCCTGACCAGGAGCTTTTGCTCAGATCTCGGTGATTACCGAACCAGCCACGACACAGGACAGGGTTTCCTGCACCAGACAGGCACTGAGAAAAGGTTGCTGTGACTTACGAAATGAGGAGATGTGCCCTTTTCTTCCTGCCTCTGCCCTGAGTCCCACGTGTGATGGTCCACGATACGATAGAGTCTCTCTGCACTTTGCTCACCCGTTCTGCAAAACACAGAGTTAATTATATTTCGTACGTCTCAGTCTCCCTGGCTCCTCTGTTCAGCCATAAACTCTCCTGCTCTGCCCCCTGCTCCAAGTCTCCAGCCATCTGAATGACCAGAGAAATAGAAATAGCAGCAGAGGGGCTGAGTAGACAATGACCCAGTTTTATGGACAACATAAAGTTGACCGTGGTACTCTTGAGTGGCAGAAGTGTCTGTGTAGGGAGGGAGTAGCAGAAGACTTGACTGCAGGAGAAATAAAAATCAAAAAATTTAATGCATTAAAATTTCCCCAGATAGCGCTTGACTGGCTACTTATATCACAAGTGGCATGTTTGTTGGAAAGCATTAATAAAACCTCCAGTACAGTCCAGGAGGATTCACAGCAAACATTGCGCAGGAATTTATGGGTTTGCTGCAAAGTTTTATGCCCTCAGTACTGAGGCTCAGTTCCAGAAGACAGACTCTGGGGTGGGCTGGAAGCTCTCCCTGCTCTCCAAAACAGGCAGGAGGAGAAAACTGGGGGGAAAGAAGCATCTTTTGGGGTGGCAGGACTCTCTGTGGCACTTAGCACTATGCCAGTAAGGTATCAGAGCATCCAAATTAGCTGCTGGCCCTTCCGAGGCAGAGGGAATTGCCCCACATATTCCTGTGGAGACTCCATAGCCATTGATTCGGGTTTCGATCTGGCCTTTGCATTCACCAGAACAGAAGCCAAATGGAGGTTTGATTTTAGCCCTCGCAACTGTACCCCCAGTCCTTGCGAGAGCAGGAGGCAGGACGGAGGAAGGGCAAGAGCAGGACACCTCTCAGTACAGATAGGAGATGAAAGATAGAGAAAAGAGAGCAAAGCAGGGAGGCACACGCAGACACACGCATGAACAGCACCATGTAAGCCTCACTTCTGAAGGAAACCTGGCCAAAAAATAATTAAGGCTTATTCAGACCCCAGCCAGTTGGACCCAGCAACACACACGTCCATCTGGGCAGGCGTTTCAGAGCGCTGCGTCTGTAGCAGTTGAAGACAGCCAGGGTCAGATTTACTGTGCCGCCGATGTGGAGTGGGAGAGGTGATGTTCCAAGCCTCCTCCTCACTGTGCAGTGAGCGGCGGTCACACAGGCGTCTGCCCACAGCGCAGCTGCATCCAGCCTGGTGGGGCCTCCAGCTGAGACCACTCTGCAGCAAGGTGGGGAAGGGAAGGCAGTCAACATAAGGGATGGAGAAAAATAGCAGCCTCTTACGGAGTCAGCCAAGAATCAAATACGCTGATCTCTTAGAGAAAGTGACAGCAACCACCTCTTCCACTCGTTATCATTCCTTTTCCGTTTGCTTTTAATTTGCTCAACCTATAATTTGTTAAACAGGCTGCCCAGTAGGTATCATCCCAGAACTGACTATTATGCAGGTGCTGCTTTTAGCCTGGAGCAGAGAGAAACCTATCAACATCTAGGCTGGGGATACAGCCAGGAAAGCTGCTGATTTCACTGAGAAAACACTAAACATAAATCGTGTCCTGCTTCTGTCCTGTAACACTTGGAGCTCCGTGCAACAGCAGCATTAAAAATCACAATGCAATCAGGACATTACACAAACTCAAGATGAAACACCACAGGAATGATGCAGGGACATAAATCATGCAGGGAATCCACTTAGGAACCCGGAAGGACCAACACACGTCAGAGTGTCCCAATTTTTTGAGGCAGAGAGCGGTCTCTCTGCTCTGTGTTTGCAGTGCAGCACGCAAGCCATGGTTCCTTGAGTGGAAATGTAAGTAGCAGAACTAAGCAGAGCTGGTCAGAAGTCTTCCAAACCCTTGTTTCATCAAGGAAACCATACAAGGTTTCACCCAAAATGTCTCAGGTTCCATGAATCTAAGCTGATTTTCTTGCAAAGTTTGGATGACTGCTTTCCTCCTAGACCGACCAAGGACTGGCACCAGGTCCCATAGCCTCTGGGGATTAAGCAGGGCTGAGGTCCCAGCTTTGCAGCAGAGATTTTGGAGCCTTGAGATGGCTACAGAGATCCCACGGAGCCTGGGGCCCATGGCAGCATGCCTGGCCAGAGCCACCAATCCCCAAATCCTCCTGCAGCTACTAAAGGAAACGGGAGCTGGTGCAAAACCCACCGACATCCCCAAGCAGCCACCAGGCCCGAGAGTATCTAGCTCACCCGAAAACATGACTCTAAGCCGAAGTCTTCTACTCTGCCGAAAAATTGGATTTTTTCAGCCTGCTGACAGTCAAGGACAGCTACAATCCCCAAACTCAAATAACAAAAGCTATTTGGCTGCTTAGATGCTTTGTGGCAGGAGGAAAGTGGCGTGGCTTAGACCAGAGCAGCCTTCAGTTCATTCGGAAAGGAATCCACAATAAGGTATCTGCTTCTGAAACGTGCTAAAGCCTTGTTTGCCCTGCTGAGTGGTGTGGACACCCAGCAAATGTTACAGGTTAGACATT
Source organism: Ibidorhyncha struthersii (assembly GCA_013398815.1). NCBI lineage: Eukaryota > Metazoa > Chordata > Aves > Charadriiformes > Charadriidae > Ibidorhyncha > Ibidorhyncha struthersii. The sequence goes on from VZSZ01003702.1 coordinate 147,259, forward strand.
TGGTGCCTGAGGGCAACCTCTTCAGGAGTGAAGGACACAGATTGACTTCAGGTCAGTTGGCAAAATGACCCCAGTCTCCAACTTTCCCCTGTGGTGTTTTTCTTTCTGTAAAATTCCCTTGGGTAGGCAGCACCACTGCCAGGCAACCTGTATTTTACACCCCTCTCAAAACGTTTTCTCTAGTTATTTTTTGATGCTTTTTTGGAGTGGAGCCCCGCAGCTCCAGCACTGCAGGCTCCAACCCCCCCCCGCCCCCTCACCGGGTTAATGTCCCCAGTCCTGCTTCATAAGGCACTCACACAGGTCTTGTAGGTCCAGCTGAGGACAAATACAGATTCTAGTACGTCAGAAGCAATTTCTGTCAAACGACACACTGTTCAGCTCACCCACAGGTGAACCCACTGAAAACAAAGGAGTGAAGGCAACCTGTGGTCCATCTGCAAGCCCTTTACCCAGACCAGGCTCCTGTAATGTCCCCCATAGCCCAGGTGCTGCCAGGTGCATTCCCCACAGCCTGGCACCCTGCGGATGTGCGAGAAACGCCATTTGTCTACACTTCTCCGTGATTCTCAATGAAGCAAGACAATTTTGTGGCCAGCAGTTCCCATCAGCTCCAGCCAGAGCAACCCCTTTGATTGTAGGTATGAGTAATGCTTTCAAATACTTGAAGGGAAGATGCCAGGGGGATGGGAGCAGTCTTTTTTCAGTGGTGCCCATTGATAGGACAAGGGGTAATGGGCACAAGCTTGAACACAGGAAGTTCCATCTTAACATGAGGAGGAACTTCTTTACTTTGAGGGTAGTGGAGCACTGGAACAGGCTGCCCAGAGAGGTTGTGGAGTCTCCCACTTTGGAGACATTCAAAACCCGCCTGGACACTGTCCTGTGCAACCTGTTGTAGGTGACCCTGCTCTGGCGGGGGGGTTGGACTAGATGATCTCCAGAGGTCCCTTCCAACCCTGACCATTCTGTGATTCTGTGAGTAGGGGGTGGGGGGGGGCACAGACAGTTCCAGCATTAAACAAGACCATTCACTCCAGAACAACATCCCACCCCGTCCTGCCAGACCTGAGCACTCTCAGATGCTCATCACCCTTTAATCCTAGCATGATTTCTTCCTTGATTCCCCACCTACAGCCTCCTTTAACCCAGCACAGATGTCCTTCCTCCGCTTCACATGTAGTCACCACCACCCTGGACCTCCGGGGCTGCAAGAGCAGAGGAGGAAACGTGCCGTTAGGGCGAGGGAGACTTCGTGACTGGTTCTGGTGAAGAACTGGCACTAGAAAGCAGCTGAAGATGGAAATGGATATTCATCACCTGCTGTGCTGGACAGTTTGATCACTGATTCAGAAGGCGGGAACTCTTCCCAAGAACGCAGCTGACACATCCCACCCGGAAAACTCTGACTCTGCAAGTGATTGTTCCAGGATGAAGACGAGCTGCTGTTTCTCTCCCTAGGTCTTGTGAGAGCAGCGTAACCCAGTGTTTTTCACCCACTCTCCTCCTGTTTTCTTCCGTCAGAGGAAGCGAACATCAGCTCTCTAAGGCCAGACAACTTCCACTCAGGTTTCACCACCAACTAATTATTACAAAAGGGTAGGAAATAGAAATCAGCCTGGGATCGTACCGGACGTGAGCTAGGAAAATTCTCAAGTTCATCTTCTGCGGTTAAGCTGCCTATTACAAGCTGAACAAGGAAGACGATTAAAGATAGTTGTTATTGCAGTTTAGAGCCAACAGAGACAGCTTGTACTGGGAAGCACAACACATATTGTGCCTGAGAAAGCCCGCTGTAAGCATTAGATTACATTTGCTCGGAAAAGTGTCAGCCTGAAAGATGGAAAGACTCAAATCTTTGGGCCACTGAACAGCAGCAAAACAAAGAGAAAGCTGAACGTCATTCAAAACGGGGAAGATCAGGCAGAGAGATAGGGAGTGTGGCTGCACTAAGGTAGTCTTGTAGGTGCTGTTAAACCAGTGCTGCTGCAGGAGGCGAAGCAAGGGGCTGCAGCAGTGTAGGATAACAGGTAGGATAATAGAAATATCTTGCTACCTGCTCCCTTGCTTCTGATGAGCAAAGCCAGCATCCGTGTCCCATGTCCAGGTCTTGCCAAGCCCACTGGGGTGGGTCTGACTGGGGTCCCACTGTGGCCAGTGCAAGTGCACCAGCTCTTCAGGACAGGATCGAGCCCATACAGAAGATGCTGCCTGACAACTCAGCTGTGCCACAAAAGAAATCCTTCTGGCCCTTTTTTACAGAAGGGGTCTTAAACATGTCGAGATGAAGTTGTTTGCATTGGATCACATCACAAGGTTCTGATAGGGCTGAGGACTAAACCTGCTCTTTCTCCAGCCACTCTCCTTCACTCATATCATGCTGACAAAGCCTTTGTCCTCATTTTCTCTCTCTGTAGTAAACCGCATTCCACTGAGCACAGATCTGTCTGAATCTGCAGCTTGTAAAGACACACAGCCGTTATTGCATCTAACAATGTATAAATGTATATGTACTGATCCTATTAATGCAGCAAGCCCATCTTGGGGCAGCAGGACAGTATTTTCAAAGCCCTCTCCAGTCCCTAAACCTATGATTTCCACTCGTTTTCCTTAAGGCACAAGCTGGGATGCAGCTGGACAGGTTTTCTTAATCTAGCAAGACAAAGATGCAACAGCAATACCAAGGTCAGGTGCTGGAGGCAGCAGCAAATAGGAGCATTGCTGACCTGCACACAGCACACATAGCTTCCTCCCTGCGCCAGCTTTTGGCAGCTTTACAAATTACCTTTTACTAAAGAGAGATTTTTTTCAGGTTTTATTAGAACTGGCCCCATCGTTTCTTCCACCACTTTTGCATTAAGTTTCGTGATGCTCAGAGCAGAAGGGGATGTGGCTCTGTAATAGCTTATAAGCCTCCCCCCCAATTCAGGAGGGAGGTTGTGTTCCTACAAGTTTTTAAGAAAGCAGGGGCTGCTAAGGGACACATGCTCTTGCTGAATGAAGAGCAACACTTAGCTACTGTCAAGTGAATCCAGATAGAAAATGAGAAGGTCTGGGCCAGGGCAGACTGGCGCTGCTCTGAAAACGCTCACTGCCAAGATAGCCAAGGCAACTGCATCAATACAAGACACAAGCTTGCACGGGTGCCCCCGTATTTCCTACAGTCTGGGTCCCACGACAGCTCGCTTTGGTAATAAGCCATAAGCAGAAGAGACAATGCTTTCTGCAGCCCTCATAAGAAGGAGACACCCAGAACTCTGCATTATTGCTGGAGTCCTTAACAGCCCATAAATAGAGCACTTGTGTTAAGAGACAGCCCGTTCCTCCCACTTACGCCGCCGGCAGCTGCCCTCTGCCAGCCACGGCGAGAGCACTGCGGAATAAAGGACCTTGTCCCGTCAGAGTTGGTGCCTTATTTTAGCTATTAGCGGTGAAGCCCCTGTGACTGGAAGGGAGGAAAAGAGAACAAAACACCAGAGAGAGGTTTATGAAGGGACCAGAAAGCAAAGCGCCAGGAAACCTACGGCAATGCTCCCCAGGAACTGCATCTAGGGTTTGAGCTGAGCGGCAGGGCTGGAAGGAGGAGAAACAGCCAGCTCAGTAAACAGCCCAGCTCATGCCTGAAGCCAGAGGAGTTCTCCACAGTCCAAGACTCCTCCCAGACCATATAGAGGAGCACTTATTTAGTTCCGACGTTGCTTTGTTACAATCAGAGTGAAAAAGCGACAGTCCTGTAATGTTAGGCTATGTGAAGACACAGGCTAAGGTCCTGAAGGCTGAATGTCCCACACAAAATAAGGAGACAGAGGAAAATTAATTATCCCATTTCCTTTCTTGAAACTGGAGGTAAACTGAGGCACAAAGCAGTTCCCAGTATAGGCGTCTGTGTGCCTGGCTCAAGTCAGGGATGCTAGAGGAAGGGAACGTGTATTTCCTGCATCAAAATCTCTAGGGAATCAGTCTGAAGAAAAGGAATATTTTTTCCAGTGACTGCATTTTTAAAATACACCAGGTATTTTATTATATTGCAGGAATCACAGCACGTATGTTCTTGCATTGTACACACTTGGCCCCTGCCAGGCCTCCAGCTTCCGTCCAGAAATAAAACAATGGAAAAAATCTGTATTCCTCTCTAGAAACGTTCACACAAACAGCAGCACAACTTTAATTAATATAATTAGTACACATAATATATTTCTGTTCTTACAGCTGTGACAACACAGATGCCTCAAACTATACTGCTGCCTCTCGAGTGTTGCTGGGACATTTTGTCCTCTTTCAGCGTGTTAAGCCACCACCACAAAGAAAGTTCTTCCTAATGGGTTTTCCCTGGGAAACTCAGGACGATGGATGATTTGACATTTCACAAGAGCCTATGGTTCCCCATCCCAACTTTAGAAACCGACTACTTTGATCCAGTCCCGACCACACTGCTGAGGAGCCCCAAGCTGTTTCCATTTGCTTGGGAGATGGAGACAAAAAATGGCAGGGAACAATGGATAAGAAATGATGTGGGAATAGTGGAGGGAGAGGCATCCCCCAGACCTTCCCTTCTTACCCCTTTGTTACCAGCAGGCTCACAACTGTGCCCTTTGCGCTGTAAAATGTAACTTGGGGACTGGTGATAACTCCGGAAAGCATTCTGAGAAGGCACCAAGGATGCCGATTGAAAGACAACATGGATATGCGCCCAATGGGCAAGAATCAAAAAGACCTATTATTCCTGTAAAGTACACAGACGCGGAGCTGCAATCATTAACTGCAGTCAAGTATATTATCTCTTCATGTGCTCTTCTCCTGCAGACCCGGTAATTCGTCTCATCCTACACCTTAAAAGATGCGATAGCTGGGAGATGTAACAAGTGAGATCTCACACCACAAGACATCATTAGTCTGACAACGTCTACTCAAGGCTGTTTACTTTTCTCCAATACAAATCAGAAACATTTAAAACCTTGATATACAGTCATGAGAACAAATGAACCAAGAGCCTAGCAAATCTGACAGTTACCCTCTTTTACACGCTTCTTTGCTAATTCATGCCTGCTGACGTTATGTGACAATTCTCCTCCTCGTTAGCAATTACTTCTTAGCCATATAACTCCAGCCTCTGCACTGATGCCCCGCGAGGCCCTGGCTGTTTCCTTTCCCAAGGGGGCAAATACATCTCTCACAGCCTCACCATCCCCCGGACCAAACTTTTTTCATTATCCTCCCGCTCTTTTGTTTTGTTTTGTTTTAAGAAAGAAACTGAAATGAAGATGAGATTGTTTCTACAGAGAGATGGTGGCAGCAGCTCTGAAGCTCTTATGAGTTACAAAAAGTCAAAGAGGATAAACCTGCTGAGTGGAAACAGGGAGATATCGCTTGCTGTCATCAGAGGACCTCCTGGGAAGAGCTGAACCCTGAGTGTCCCAAAAATTAAGAGTGTAAATTGATATGTGCTCCTTTGCTTCACAGAATCTGTGCGTCATATGAGGCAGGGCAGCTGTTACCACGGCAACTAATCTAATCTTTATTTTAATTTTTGCTGTAGTCAGATCACAACAGATAGGAAATAGCCATGCTCAGAATTAGAGCAATTGTATGTGTGAACACACGCACAGAGAACATACGTAACTGCATACGTGGCTGCCACTAAATGTAAAAAAAAAAAATGTTTTTCTATGGGGAATACACTTTTTAAGGAAATAGAACGAAATTGGACTCAATGTCAGAGAGACACAGAACCGACATAGCTCTGTGCACAGCCATTGTGTTGAGTGCAACTGAGCCTATCATCGTCCTACGGGAAAGGACAGTGTACAGCTTCTACACCTTGCATTTGGAGAAGTACTTTATCCCATCCAAACTGCCTGCCAGCTCATTCTCCTTCCCTTGAAGGCTTCTTCTGGAGAAGAAACACAGGGACTGCTCGGCCGTGCCCCAACAGAAAAGCTGTGATATCATCCCAAAAACCATAGTCCAGGCAACAATATGCCCTCAACACAGTAACAGCATCCCAAAGTTATACATGTCATAAAGGGAAATGCTCAAGATCTTCCTTTCTTGACTCACCACATGGCTGGCAACCACTGCTGCCCATCCTCAGGACAGGGAGCCAAACAGAATGTGCAAGCAGGCCAAAATCAGGAACCCCAAGTTTGAAAACCCTCAAGTTCCAGGTGTCAACCTGCTTGAAGCTCTGAGCAGGGAAGAGTGCCGTGCCTGAGGCACAAAATCCCTCACAGAGGGAGCTGGTGTGCCAGACATTCCTTAGTGCCAGGTGGCAGACATAGAGAGAAGAAATACCTTAAGCGCATTCCCAGGGATTCAGGTACCTGGGTGGTCACCAGTCATCACCTCAGTCTTCCAGATATGACAAGCCAGATCTTCTCCTGCTCTGAACTGGGATAGTTCTCATGACATCATCAACAAAGCTAAACTGGATTACGTCAACTTTGTTTTTTCAAATGATCCTATCACGAAGGTCTCTTTTCAGGTTGGGGTTTTTCTTGTTTTCTTTTCCCTGGGGAGCAGCATTTTCTGTGAAGAGGTCACAGCCAGAACACCATACTCCAATGTTACTTCTATCAATGCAAATCCAGAAGACAGCTTGCAAATTTACAGCTTAAGGAGACAGCACACAGCAAACCTCATCACCTACGGGACCCACCCTAAAACATCCTGAATCAAGACTTCAGCTAAAAGTCAGCCTGTCTTCTGAGCCATGAGGCTGTAGGAGTGTTGTGTCATGGGCGAATCAGGCAGGAAGGAAACATGGAATAGCAAGTCGTCTTTAAGCTTCAGGAAAGATGACAAACATCTCTGCCTTTTGCTGACTGTGCAGCACACCTCCAGTTCATGAAGTCCTTAAGCTGCTGAAGGCGGGGGGTTACGGGCAGGGAAAGTATTCTAATTACATGTCTTCCTTCAGCATCTCCTCCTGGCCACCAACAGAAACAGGATGCAGGGTCAGACAGGATTTAGCTTGACCCAAAATAGCCCTTCTAATTCTCAGCAAGAAGCCAAGATGATCCAACCCCCAATTTAGAGGATGATGGGATTATCAGCCCTTCCCTTCAGCTATTACCAAACTAGACCCCTACCTTGAGTGGCGGATCTCTCGTTAGCGCAGGAGGAGACAAGCCAACATTACAGAATAAAGGTGAAATTCTGCTTTGAAGCAGTGACTTAATTTGGGCAGATGAGATAGGTGTTTAGAGAGATGGATGTTTGTGCCTGGAACAAGAACAAGCAGAGGAAACAGCTCAGTAAATGATATGGTTTTAGGTATTTTTAGTAATGTAATGCAGCAGTAAGAGGAAAACAAAGAAGGAAGAGCAAGAAACAACAAAAATCAGTTCAGCTTCAACCAATACAACAGGACCACACCGGTGCATCAAAGTGAGCTCCTCGCCACCACCTTTACAGGGAGGCTAGAATTAATCCATTCCTATGATCCCGCTGCCTGGCAAACGGGGGCTGAGCACACCCCATCCCAGTGGTTTTTAATCACACACCACCAAGACATATCCCTCTTCATCCATCTGCTCCCAGCTGCTGCTGGGAACCCTCCCATCACCTCCGACTGCAAAAGCAGCAGCTGTAATTAATAACGTGCAGACACTCTTAATTGCTCATCTTGGCAGCCATCTGGCTTCATATCACATATATCCCTGCTACGCAAAGCAAAAGGGTATTTCATCTCCTACCACCAATAGCTGAAGGATGGACTAAGAAACAAACAAGACTGATATGAAAGAGAAGATAGATTATAAACAAGCAAGAGGCAGAGAGGAGGGTGCTCAAGGGTACATTTGTGCAAACAAAAGGGGAGCCGCCTTCCAGAAGCAACAATTGTGAGTTTGCATTCCCTGAGGACCCATTCTGAGCAATGCTCCATGAGATCTCAGTCATTCATTTTGTCTGTTTTCCTTTGTTTTTCTACCATCATCTTTTCTGTTCATCTTCTCCAGGCTTTGAGGGCAAACAAACATAACAAGTCAGATCTTTAACTACTCTAATTTGGTGCAGTTCCCTGGATGTCCATATAGCAAGATTGATTGAATTCAGCCTTGTGTCTTCAAAGGACCCTTTAATAGCAATTCCAAGCCAGATGAGTGGGATTTTAATTTCCAATTAAGCCACCTGAGCTCAATTCAGAAGTGCCAAATTTTGCCCAGCTCTGCCATTCAGCTCAGTCTTCTGCATTTTGTGTAAATGCTGGCAACACACCAGGAAAGAAATTAGAAAACACGCTTCCTGGGATTAGGACAGTCTCTTGGAGACGTGTTTGTATAGTACCTAGCATAATAAGGATCTTTGCCATATGTGAGGTTTTTAGATGTACATTTTTTAAGTCAATATTTGAGATAAGAGTCTCTATCACATCAAGCATCCCATCCCACATCCACTGCTGAGAATTTAGCCCCAAGACCTAAGATGAGTATCTTCACTGCAGAAAACATCACACAGTTAAGATAACGATGTTGAACTCGGATGCAGCACTTGGTGTAATTTTAGTTCTTCTGCCAAATTTCACTGGGAAGGGATTTAAGATGAGAGTTCTAGTCTCGGGCAAGCTGCTGGCTGGTGGAAGGACTCATCTGAGCCACATCAGGTTCTCAAGTCTCCGTTTCCTTGTCCCTGAAATGTGAATGACATTGATATCTCTGGATGAAAAGCTCTATTTATTACATTTTCTTATCTCTTGGCTGCTGCCTTCATGAACATAAATCTTTGCTTCCAAAACTAAGGTGTTGACATTGTTTGCCCTTTCCCTACCACTAAATTGCTGCTTAACAAGAAAAAAGCTATTCCTTAAGCACACGTTAAGAACTAGACCATTATTAGATATCCAGCCCGTTCTCAAAGGGATTCGCCATCAAATCCTTAAGGGATTTGCCTGTTGGACGTCCTGCCCAGCATCTTGGTAAGTTGTGTGCCTTTGGTGGGAGATGACAGTCTATTCCCAAGCCTTTGTTTCTGTTCTTGCTTTGCCAGCTCCCATGTTCTGTTGCAACAGGACACAATGTTAATGCTTCCACTTCTGCCTACGGTGATAAAAGCTTTCAGCACTGATGTAACACAAAACCAAAGAGCATTTGCTACCAACATGATGTTCAGGTACTATTCTTTGGCAGTACTTCAGCTTCATATTTAGTGCCTGCCACCAAAATGAGATTCGTACCGAGTTTGGGGACCTGCTCCCAGAGCATCATTTAGGCTAACATGAAGTGGGCCCAGAACATGATCTGACCATCCGTACCTCGTGTGCGTGGGGACACATTACTGTATCCAGATTTCTGCTTTGTGTCAAGCTTGCGTTTCTGCCTGATTCCCACGTTATGGAAGTTATTGTCCTGCAAAGGAGAGGAGGGACCTTGTAAATGTCCTCAATTGCTTGGAGGTCAAGTGGGATCCTTCAAGCACCCAGAGCTGCTGAGCCCTACTCTGGTAAGCAGAGGCGGGGAGCCAGGAAAGAACAAGTGTAAGGAAGGCCAAGGACTAAACATTCGTCAGAAACATGTCGGTGTGAATCTTGATCTGAACAAACTCAAGCTAATATGATATTAATGCTATTTTAACGGGGATCAAGCAATGTGCAAAAAGGCATCACATACTCTTTTTTTTAATCCCATCTGTGTCACATGGACTGTAACACATTCAGATTTAAACAAAAAAATAATAAAGTTGGCAAAGAAAAAAAACTGCTCTCTGTACAAACCTTTATTCATGTAAACATGGAAAGAAGCAGAGCTGCCAACAGATACACCTACACCCACGAATTAGTGCAACTACATCTCTTCGGTGAGTTAACGTCCTTTCTCCCATACAGCTTTCCTGCTTGCTGATACTGAGACAAAATGAAGTTGCAAAGAGTTTTCTATTATCATCTTTTCCTTCCATGCACACTTCATTTTCGTACTTTGTTTTCCCATGCAGGGCTTGGGTTTCTTCCGTTCTGTTTATTTTTTTCTTCCTTGCCCACTTAAGTTAAGACAACAACATTTTGTTCTGTATTTCCACAGCTATTCCATGGTGATTTGTTAACGATGTCGGGTTTGCAGTCAAAGACTGGAAAGATAAAAAGTTGGCAAGCTGCTTCCCTCATTAGGGAACACAGCTCTCAAGCGCTCAAGTGCCAGCCTATTAGCTGAATTATTCAACAGAAGAAAAAATACATGACAAATAATTAAAAAAAAAACCCTACAACAAAAGCAGAGAGGGAAGGGAAAGCTTTATGACTTTGGTGCTGTTGGAAAAGTTTGGCAGCATTCCTCGAAGCTCAGTTGTGGGATTAAACCCATCTAAGGAACTCAGGCAAGGCTGAAGGGCTGCACGGAAGCAGAGAGAAGCTGTCATTCATAATTCAGATACTGGACTGTACTGTTGCTGTCTTGAACTGATAATGACGAAGCCCCACAGGGACAATATTTCCAAAACGTAATGTAAGGGACCTGTTTATGTGCAACTTGTGAGTAACTGGTGGTGTTGGAGATCTTCCGTAACCAGCCACAGGCTTTAAGCATTGAAACAACTCACCATGAGGATCTACAGTAATAGTTTGTGTGTGTTCTTATTGTGTAATAAATACCGTGTAATTCAGAAGAGCTTAACCACCCATGAGAGAGGAGTGTGTTGACTTGCATGTGCCAACAGCAAGAGGAGTTGACATGGAGGAGCTGACAAGGCCTACAGCTATGGACTGGACCAAAACTCTGATGGGAACATCAGGATTGTCTTGCTTCCGCTCTAATGTAACCTGAAAAGGGAAAGTGCTTGATTCAGCCACAAAATTAAGCAGGGTGGTCAAACCCTTGAGGATCCTCATATTGCTGGGGAACTGCAAGTGAGTGGGCAAAACCAGGATCTCAATCTTAACTCCTGAGGGAGGTGACTAAGGACACAGTCTCTGGTGAGAGAGTTCATCCACCTGAGAGCTAAAACAGAGTTGGTAACTTGGAGACGCCTCAAGATTAAGGAAAAAATTTTTTCACTGGAGAAGTCAATATGCAGACTGGACTGTAGAGGAGAGTATGGACAACAGTCCACACTCCAGAAGCAGCATGGGCAGGGGAGGAGAAGGCTGTTATCTGAAGGGTTCAGAAACAGGGACTTTGTGATTTAGATAACAACCGGTAATCAAAAGCAGAATAAATTTGGACTTGTCAGACTTGGACTCAGAAATGGGGAAGAAAACGGAAAAAACCCACATGAGACATCTACTTTTTCTTATAGCTGTATATTTCCTGTGCTAAAGCAAAAGGCAATGAGTTTTCTGAAACTTCATAAGCTATAGGGATCTGCTCCTTTTAATTGTCATGTGATGTTAGGAAGACAAAACCTGAATCTGGAGATGTGGGAAGTATGTCCTTTAGCTACTGCAGGGCCTGAAAGAGCAGTGCTGCTTACGCAGCAGGCTACCACCCACTCACTCGCTCCCAGACAGGTTCTTTCTTTCACCCACAAAGACTGTACAAGTAGATTTTGTGTATTTTTGTGAAGGGATTGGTTATACATACATCTCATGTAAAAGTAACTTCAGTGCTGTTAGCTCCTGAAAGGAATCTGCATAGAAACCAGAATTTTTATGCCACAGTTGTGCTGACAGGAGAGGATCTAACAAATGAGGAGAAAGCAGCAACAGTGGAGTTCATCAAGCAATTAAATCATTTTAGTTGATGACCCAGACAGAAAGAGAAGTCAGGCAGTGAGATCTGCTGATGACACAGAGCCATCAGTTAGAAGAGGACCAGAATATCACAAGCATGATGCTGAGCACCTCAGTATTGTAACAGGGCTGAAATTCAATAGCAGACAGCAAAGCCATGAGGGAGCAATTCGAATTTTTGCTGTAGGAGCGAAGACTCGACCTCTGGTCCATTGTTCCCAGAGGAGAGGAAAGGACTGGATATGCAGAAGCAAGTTAGTGGCTCCAAATACCAAGACACCAGAGAAATCTTAACATAATCCGGTGAGAGATTTCTGGGGAGCAGGGAAGCATCAGTGCTAGTGCATAAGACAGTGAGACGCTCTAGTGCACACGGCTGGAGTCAGAATGGGGGGCTCTTCCCACCCAAAGGGCTCAGTGTAGTTACTTGGACATGCAAAAGCTGAGAAGGAATGTGATTACAAGGAATAATGTTTAGAAAAGTAGAGAGATTAACACTGGAAGATGAGGTCATTGCATGAGCTAAGGGGTAGAGAGTGGCTACAGATGGGGTCAGATGTTCCCTTCAGGCTCTCCTCCAGCCTTCACAGCAGCCCAGACTTCTCATGGCATCCGTACGTGGCTTTGAAGGTGGGAAAGGCGAGTAGCCCTGACTTCCAGCAGGGAAACTGAGCTCCAATAGAGGGCTTACCTCACTTCCAGCCCCGCGAAGAGCTCCAGGGAAGCCATACAACACAGCCAGAACAGATGGACCAACTCTTTTTGGAGCAGCTCCAGCGCCAGCTTAGTGTCCTCCCCAGAGACCCCCTAGATTCGTCATCCTTTGGGATAACGCATGTGGAGGGAAAGCACAAAACCAAAATCCCAACAGGATCACTTTCAGGTGACAGCGTTTGGTGTACGTTTGCAATGCTACACTGAGGATGGCTGATATACCCAAGTCGAGAGGACCAGTCCAAGTTGCCATCTGATTTCCTAAAAATCCACCCCCCATCACCCCAGGTTTTTTTAGAATGAACAGCAAATTGGCCAAAATGGCTTCAAATACTTAGTTGAGACTTTGGCAAATTTCTCCACAAAATCAAGAAGGCTGGGGAGAAACCGTTAGCCTTGAGGCACGACTGACTTTGCTGTTGGTTGAAGCGAAGGCCTTGCTGCTCCACACACCTCCGGCAATACTTTCGGCATTAGGAAGTGTGCTGACACGATCCGACAAAGGGTAATTAATCAGAAGCCGGTGTAATTGAACACTCCCACTGCTGCTCAATTAATCTGATCACTTCCCTTATAAATTCATAATCGCAGCCCGTGACTGCAGCAGACCTTATTTATATGCCAGAAAGGTTTCCAGTTCTGAAAGACTCACAGGTGTCTGGAGCAGAGCAGGACAGGAGCAAAGCTGGTTATAAACCAAAGCACTCGGCAAAGCCGCTTCCTTCCCTCCCCCAAACACTCGGTTCTACAAGAGGCGGGAGGAGAGAAAGAAAAACAGCGCAGGAAAGGAAGGAAACACCGAGAAATTAAACCCGCCAAAGACAGCAAGAGGAAAATGGCAACGAGTAAAAACAGAGGGGAAAAAATAAAAAGAAAAAAAAAAAGAAAAGGGAATTTCAGTGACACCTCACCCCATTCTGCATACGGGATGCTTGCAAACAACTTCATACCCTTTCCCTCCCACTCTGAAGGGTTCCTTTGTTATGCCATTTGTTTTTCCCCAAAGTTGCAGTCTGTTACATTAATGAATAATTAATTTAACAATGCCATAGCCATTGCCAGCCCTGAAATTCAGAGACAGACAGTCACGGGAATATGCCCGAGTTTCTAGGGGAAGGGAGAGGTAATGTGGACCGCTTTCTGCTTGCAGCAGGGGCTGGCAGGGAGAGCTGGGACAGTGCGGTGGGTTTAGGACCAGATGGACCGTTTCCATCCCAAACCCTAGGGCTGTACAGGTATCACTGCTGCCTTTCTGCGATGCAACCGTACGAGGAAATCAGATGCTCCAGTAGCACATTTGGCATGAATAGCGGGATGAAGGCTTGCAAAGCTGCCCAAGCGGCTTAGACCTATAATGAAAAGTGGGATGGTCAAACCTCAGAGGGCTCTCATGGTATTTCCCACAGGGGATGGATCCTGTCCCAGTTTCAAGTAGAACTTGAAGTAAATTGCTCAGAACAGGAAGAAATTTTACAGACACCCCTTCCTGCCTTGCAATGAGGCTGACAGCAGGCGTAGAGTTGAGAGGGAAAGCGCGCTGCTCTGCTGAAACACCACCAAAATGACTTTGCAGGACGTGATAGCACTGTGAGACAATTTAAGGCAGGACTTGAGGAAAGCTGCATCCAGCTGCTGCCAGGAGTACACCTGGGGGATAACAGGGATTTTCCCTAGTCAGGGGTGACACGATCCTCTCACAAAGCATGGCAAAGAGCGCGTTCTGGATGGCGTCCGGCACTTAGCTCAAAGAGCACCGGCAGTCTGCTGTAAAGACAGCCTAAAAGTACCCAAACTAGGTTAAGATTACTCTGTAGAGCAGCAAGGATATGACACAGCTCGGTGGAAACCAGCCAGCGTGGGTCCAACACTTGCTCAAGCCAGCTGGAAGCTTCATACCAGAGCCCAGCGCTTAGGGTAAGCATGGAAGGTATTTGCTCCACAAAAGGTTTTCATGGCAGGGATATACATTTTTTTTCTCTGAAAATAGCATGTCCCCATGGATAATGTCACACAGAAACAAAACACAACCATAGAATAGTTTGGGTTGGAAGGGACCTTTAAAGGTCATCTAGTCCAACCTCCCCTGCAATGAGCAGGGACATCTTCAACTAGATCAGGTTTCTCAGAGCCCCATCCAACCTGATCATGAACATTTCCAGGGATGGCATATCTACCACCTCTCTGGGCAACCTGTTCCAGTGTTTCACCACCCTCATCATAACAAATTTCTTCCTTATATCTAGTCTAAATCTATCCTCTTTTAGTTTAAAACCGTTACTCCTTGTCTTATCACAACAGGCCCTGCTAAAAAGTTTGTTCCCATCTTTCTTACAAACCCCCTTTAAGTAGTGGAAGGCTGCAATAAGGTCTCCTCGGACTCTCCTCTCCTCTCCAGGCTGAACAACCCCAACTCTCTCAGCCTGTCTTCATTGGAGAGGTGATCCAGCCCTCTGATCATTTTTGTGGACCTTCTCTGGACCTGCTCCAACAGGTCCATGTCCTTCCTGTGCGGAGGGCTCCACAGCTGGACACAGGACTTCAGGTGGGGTCTCACCAGAGCAGCGTAGAGGGGCAGAATCACCTCCCTTGACCTGCTGACCACTCAGTACTTACTTGCCATTTATCAACAGGAGTCCAATTCCTGGATCATCCCATGGGACTTCCTCACAGCCTGACAGTGCTGAGTGTGGCCGTTTCTGCCCATCCCTCTCCAGCATCACTTCTTGTCTCAGCGCAATGCAAACTCTCACTTTCATTCAGCTTCCCTCTGCTAGAGGAGAAAAGCCAACCTGCTTCATCCACCATCACCAGAAGCAACCGGATTGTTGGTGTCACCAACAAAAGCCCCTAGCAAAGCCTGGTGACAAACGGGACCACCCGCACGGGTCTGCGGCAAACAGTTATTTCTGCTCACAACAAAAGGACGTTGCCGCTTTTGCATCCCCAAAGCTGGCAGGTGGTACTCCCAAATGCAATTCTAATTTCTAATAGAAAACGGCAGGCACGGCAACCATAGAACAGCTCAGTGCACTGGGCAAGCCGGCTGCAATTAAGCCATACAAAACATTACTACAGAGCGACACAGGTATACCTTTAATTGCCCCCAGTAACTCTTTTAAAAGCTGGCACAGTTTATATTGGGATCGTTCCTATAACCCAGCTCTCTGAATCACAGAATGGTCAGGGTTGGAAGGGACCTCTGGAGATCATCTAGTCCAGCCACCCCTGCCAGAGCAGGGTCACCTCCAGCAGGTTGCACAGGATGGCATCCAGGTGGGTTTGGAATGTGTCCAGTGTGGGAGACTCCACCACCTCTCTGGGCAGATAATGAATGAAGGGGACAGGACGTGACCCTTCCCATGTTCCTGTCCTGGTTTGAGGTAAAACAGGACCAATTTTGTTCAGTAACTTTGCTTCTTAGCTGGGCCTCTTCTAACTACTGAAATTAACAGCATATTGTGCAGACAATGTTCGCTCTCAGAGCGATAAGACCAATGTTTATAGCTGATGCCCAGGCATGGTATGCGGAGAGGCTCCTGCTCATACTTATTGCTCTAATGCCCAAGGGCAGCCAACTCGGTTATTTGCCCCGTTGGAGGGTCGGAAGCGGAAAAGCGCAGTGGGGTCCCACCTGCAGGGAGGAGTGGACAGAACAGGTGACCCAAAACTGACCAGCAGGGTATTCCATCCCATCCGCATCATGCTCAGTATAAAAACTGAGGGATCAAAGGGTCAGCCCTCTTCTTTCAATGGCCGATGTCTGAGGAGGACTTGGTCTGTTCATCTGCCTTTGATCCCAATCCTGAATCAAGATCCAGAATCCAGTTCCCATCTGTCACTGAGTCCTGTCTGGGACTTCCCCAGTGCCAGCCGGTTACATGATTGTCATCCTGGGAGCTTGATATAGTTTTGTATATATGTCATTATTTCCTTTTATTTTATTATTAATGTTTCATTAAAGTGGTTTAGTTCCTTCTAAACTCATAAGTCTCTCTTTCCCTCTGCCTCGCTCTGTGAAAAGGGGTAGAGGGGAGCTTCTGTCGGTCCCATCTGAGGTGCCCCACGTCCCCAGTAGCCAATTCAGCCCAAACCGTGACAGTTCCCAGTTTACCAGCCTGCATCACAGTCTGTGTCTGCTCTCCTCCTACACGGAGCTCCACCAGCTGTTTCTCCATTTCGTTCCACAACAGTCTGCAGAGGCCACGGCAGTCTGCAGGAGCAGCCCCTGGCTAAGCACGCGGATCTAAAGCTGCTGGAAGGAGAACACCTGGATGAAGAAGAGGGTGGAAACTGGGGAATAAAAAAAGGAGCAGGAAATAAATGAGGCAACTCTGCTTTCCCCGCGAGCAGCCCAGAGCTGGGTGCAGGCAGTATGATTCTCAAGACAGCTAACCAGAAAAAGCCTTTGAAGTCCAGAGAGTGATGATTCAGGGTAAGGGAAGAGTGGGGGAGACAAGATCCACCGCCCCCTCCACACACACAGAGGATGTTGATCTGATGTAGTGCCAGGTTAGGTCATCAGCTTTGCTCTGGATGAAACAGAAAGCACGAACAGAAAGCATCAGACTCCAAGCTCCTCTGCACCCTCTGCCATGCAGAGTCCTCACCCTCACCCCGCTTCCCACTTCGCAAAACATTTTGGGAGGTGCCATTCCCCCCTTCCCTCCCACTCCAGGCTGAATCAGAGCAAAGTTGCTGAACTGGGGCTGCTTGTCACCCTGCCAAACTTCGCTAACCAATCTTAGTGTGAAAGCTGCTGTGACAGGCAGCGACCAAACACCGAGCGTCAAATTAATCAGCTGGAAGGGACCCAGCAAAACTGGGTCATAACCACTGGATGAGTCGATTCCCACCATCCTTAATATTACAGGCATCGGGTACAGGGTCTGCTTCCCTGAACTAGCCCATGCCAGCCAGTCGCTACAAAATAATCTAAGGATGAAGCATTTCTTTTAATTGGGATTTTCCTCCCCCCTCCCCGCCATTGGAAGGGAATTTGTGGCTCAGTGACATCTCCCTCCAGACCTGCAACAGCTTTTTTGCAAACAGTGCCAGTGAAATGCCACCATCCCTTTCACAACTTTTGCTTTCTTCCCAGAGAAGTGCATTTCTCTGCTTGGAGCTTTTTAAATGCACTGATTGAATCTGGCAGCGGTAACCAAACACACGCATTGCATGGGGAAACAGAACGAAGGAGGAAAGGAAGGGTACGAGCAAATATTTCTTCAGGATTGTCAGGCCTTTCAGTTACCATGGCAGTACGTTTCCATGGGAGCCAAATTTGAAGCCTGTTGCTGCCACTGGAGTGGCCCAAAGAAAATTATTAGTTTTGAAAATTAACCAAGCTGCTCTCTACCTTGAAAGCCAGCCTACCCACAGCCCTCAAAAAAATAACGGCATCTTTCCATCCCTGATAAAGGATTCAATAAACACGTGGGGAAGGAAGAGAGAGCAGAAGAAAATACCACACAATGAAAAGCAGCAGCTTCCTTTTATGCAACCAACAATGCAGAAACCGCACTGGTAAGCACAAGGCTGAATACACTTTATGAAATATTGCACATTAAAGGTCAGCAAAATCCTACAGAGCATCCTGTGCCAACAGCTCCTGAGGGGGACAGAAGGGGGGGCACTACTTTGAGACTAGTGCTGTTTGGTTGCCATTTGTTTGAAATTACCAACCCCCCACCCCCCCTTAATCATGCTGATGCCTCTCCCTTGGTTTGCTCGCCCACCTCCCAGGAAAAGCTTGGGGAAGGGAAGGAGAATTTTCCTGGGGGCTGCCTTAGTTAACAGTAAAGATCAGCTTAGCTGCTTTGCTGCTCTCCTCGCTGGTCAGAACGTATTTTTGCATTCTTGAAAGTCACCTTTTCCCTTACCCACCCCATCTCCCCACCAAAAAAAAAAAAAAAAAAAAAAAATTTTCTGCAGCCCCTTTCATTTTTCAGAAGCCGGGGAGCCTGCATAAGTTGCCTGCTCTATTTTATCACCAGTAACTGAAAAAGCGTGGCATGGAGATTCAGCCCTTTCCGAAAGGGAGATGGTGAGATTCAGCGATTAAATGGAGTCATGTCCTACAGGGTGCCTGAACATGAGACATTCAGGCGACAAGAGCAAACCCAGTACTACTTCAAAAGGACACATCACCGAGTCTCCGGATCCATGACTTCTGCCATGAAACAAGTGCCTCTTCCCCACTGACCTGAAAAAAAGCATCATGAAAGCCTACCAAATTAGGCCTTCTGGGGATGAAACACCTAAAGAAAGCTGAACTCTCATAGAAAGGTAAAGAACAGAGGGAAAGAGGCACCTGTGTTGAGAGACTGTTGGACCACCAGCTGAATCCGACTTCCCATTTTGAGGCAAAGAAAGATCTAAGACCTGTATCACTGAAACATCACTCTGTACCACCACTACGAGGTCTCCTGTGCTCTCTGCTACCTCTTTTGCCCCGGAAGAGGAGGGAAGGAGAAGCAGATGCTTTTAAAGCACAGTTCAAACAAAAGTGTTTGATGTGAACATAGCAGATTTCCTTTGAAAGAAAGGTGAGCACAAACCTGCCACCACAGGGTCTGGGATCCCTGCTCTGTTCAGACTTCACTGGAAAAGGAACTAAAACCCACCACAATTGTCACAGATGGACTGATCTGATTATGCCAGGCATGCGCATCACAGGGCATCGGGGAGTGCTGCATCCCACCTCCCTGGCAAACCAACCTTCCCCACCCAAACTCCATTATAAACTTTTAGTTGTAGCCACAGAATCACAGAATAGTCAGGGTTGGAAGGGACCTCTGGAGATCATCTAGTCCAACCCCCCCGCCAGAGCAGGGTCACCTACAACAGGTTGCACAGGGCAGCGTCCAGGCGGGTTTTGAATGTCTCCAAAGTGGGAGACTCCACAACCTCTCTGGGCAGCCTGTTCCAGTGCTCCACTACCCTCAAAGTAAAGAAGTTCCTCCTCCAAAGAAACTTCAAAATTACTCTGCAAGAGGCAGTCAAAACTATACCACACCTGAGAGCAGAACAATTGGCTTAAATCAATGCCTTTTCCCTGTTTGGGGAGGTTTTCTCAGATCCCAGCAGCGTTACCCAGCTCTAGCATCTACCACTACCTGCTGCT
The DNA here is from genome assembly GCA_013398815.1 of Ibidorhyncha struthersii. Taxonomy (NCBI): domain Eukaryota; kingdom Metazoa; phylum Chordata; class Aves; order Charadriiformes; family Charadriidae; genus Ibidorhyncha; species Ibidorhyncha struthersii. The sequence continues at coordinate 166,752 of VZSZ01003702.1, forward strand.
TGCCTTCTTGCCTGCCAGAGATCACTGCCATGCAGAAAGAAGAAAAAGCATGTCCAGATTTTAGCTCGCCAGTGAAAAGCCCAGCGTCATAGCTTCAAGTCCTGAACAGATGAGTCTGCAAGTATGTACCAGTGGGGAGCAAGGATGCTCTAATACAGGTCACATGTGGAGGCGGCTGCTGGCAGCATTGGCAAGACAGCTGAGAGCACTACGAGAGCCAGATGGGGCCCTGAGCCATAACCAGGGCCTGTCATAACCATCAGGCAAAGTTTAACCATTTAGTGCAAGTCCTGCTGGGCACTTCCAATGTTTCACACGCCAGTGCTTAAAATCCTTTGCACTGCACACATCCAACAGCTGAAATGTTCTCCTCACGCAGGAGGAGGCTTCAAGCCCAGAGGAGTACTTGTTCACCTAGACAGCAATTCCACTAGCCACAGGTAATGGCAGGAGTATCCCTGAATTAAGGTTTTCTTTGGACATTTCACTCTCTCCTCCCAAGCTCTCTTCTGTAAAGCGAAAGCAAAACTGGCGAGCAAGCCAGCTGCTTCTTTGCCATGCAGAAGACACATGCATTGGATTCACCTTCTATGCTGGGTTTTAGGGGGAAAAAGAGAGAGAGAAAGGGAAGGACTGACTGTTTGGACCAATAGTTCACCCAAGAACACAGGAAGAGCAGCTTTGACCTTTGCTCCACTAACTCGCTCTCTGGGGTCACCTGTACCACCAGTGAACACCAGCAGGTGCAGAGCAAAGTCTGCAAAGGACCACTTACCAATGCTTGAACAAACCTACCAGACCCCATCATCTCTGGGCAAGCAGCACAGTTAGTGTCCCCTTTTCACACTTCCATGCTAATGCTGCTGCTTAGACTGCTGGAGTCAGAAAGGATTCAGGGCCCTATCCAAGAGGAGTATTTTGCATCACACCAGCACTCCTGGCCAAACTTCAGGATTTTCACTTCACACACAAATCAAAGGGAAAAACATAAAATGTAATAGTGCAGGCAGGTTCTTGAAGTAACTGGCCCTCAGTTATCTGATCTCTTATGAAGGTCAAAAGGATCACAGGATCCCTTCCAGCCCTCTCTGTGCAGTCATATCTTTATTTTACCTCAAGGCAGACAAGATTACAGGAGACTCTGGAGACTGATAGAGCAATACAGCCATAGAAGAAGTATGCTTAGACTTCAGAGACTTAAATTGTCTTAAACCCAATGTCACACAGAGTAATTCTCTATTTTCATATGTCACCAAAAATCAAGAGGAAAAAACCACACATAACTGCCAAATGTGTTAAATCCATAACTTAAAACATTTTAATAAAAACAAAGCAAAATACATTTCATAATCCATCCACTGGCACAATGTATAAAAACTTTTAAATAACAACTTTAATATTAGTCACAAAATACAGCATGTTGTATAAAAATAGCTGTATGCACACTGCTAAAAGGTAATGTAAAACCGCTCTGAATAGGCCATGCAAAGACATTCAGCTTTGACCTTTCAATTTCCAAGCGCTTGCTGGATCTGCTACTTTATTCCTTCTCCTTCTGCTTGGGAGGGTTTTGTGCTGGCACTTGGGGGCCTCCTCCTCCCCCTCTCCACCCTGCACACAATGCCCTGGCAAAGGGTTTCAGAAATGGCTGAGGAGTTTAAGGTGCATCAGGTCGGGCATCTTAGCGGCCCAATTTTCACAGCTTACCTTTCAGAAAGTGCTCAACCTCCGTGTCCTTCTCCGTGGACACCTCACCCTGGTCACTCAAAATCTTCAACTTCTCAGCCAGCACCCTTCCAAATTACTCCTGACCCCTGGTGCACCACAGTACTAAAACTGGAAGCAGAAATCTAGACACTCAGCCCAAGACCACTGCAGGAGGCAGAATGCAACAGCTGCAGCACCATTTCTGCACAGATGTACCTCTGCATTTGATAATCCTAAATTATTCACGCACCAACATTCACTGAAGCCTGTCCATTCACACTAAGAACTCCAGGTAACACACACAAAAGGACTCATATTTCTGAGTTTACAGAAATGAAGGTACAACTGAGGATAGTATTAATATAGAAAAAACCAGATACTAAGTATAAGCTGTTATAAAAACAGCCTGTTATACTGCGGTTATCAGACTTCAGAATGTTACTGCCAGATAAGGGGACACACCGGAGACACACACAGAAAAAGATGATGTGGAGTACCTTTTAGTTAAGAACAAAAAGACATCAGATAAAGAAATAACACACCCCTAGCTTTCATCCCACATGCTGACAGACAAACTATCAACAGGATAAAAAAGAAACAACCCGGTCCTCTTCATCTCTACAAGGCTGAGCAATCCTTGCACCTTTACAACATCATCCTCATACAATTTAAACCCAATGAAGGTAATGGAGGCAGAGATCCACCCAGTCATCATCTTTGTTTCCTGAGTCTACAGAAAGAGAGAAGGGCACTGCTGGGTGAAAACACTCCCTGCTGCTGGCACTAGCAGCAGAGCCTTGCAAGATGTGCCATCAAGAAGAGCAGCCATAGGTAGGGTGAGCCTTGATGCTCTGCCAGACAAAGCAAGAAATTGGTTTGTTTTCTTTTTTTTTTTTTTTCCCCCTGATGTTTCCAAGTTCGCATTTTAAAGCATGCTCTTCCAAGAAGAAAATAAGGAAAGCTTAGTGATTTATCACCTCAGATAATACAGCAGCAAACCCATCTTCTCTAGTTTAAAAAGATCAGTTAAATTATCTTAATGCACCAAATCTGACAGGCAAAAAACATTCCCATAAAAAGCTGTCCCCTTAAAGTTACAAGTCACATCACAAGAGCAAGCTTCTAATCAAAGAGTCAGTAGCAGAGAAGCTTTTATCAGCGCTGAAAATCCAAATAAGAACACAGGCTGATCTTGCCAATCCATAGGAAGAAAGAAGTTTAAAAGGCTTTATGGGGAACTGGCTGAAAGTCACTGTTTTTGGTGGCGTGCGTCATCGCTCTGCGCTTGGCGAGGCGGGACTTGGATGGAGGGGAAAGCTTCATGGAGCACACAGCATGGGCAACGTTCTCCTGCTCTGTGCTGAGTTCATTCTCGTGCTGAGACAATTGGCGGTTAAGGGCTATAGCCTCTGCAGCAAAAAGCGTCAGGTCTTTTGTGCTACTGTTCCTTTCAAGGGAAAAGGAGAAAGCAGTTAAAACACATACAAAGAGTCACTTCCCCTGGTTACCCTCACAGCAGAATAACTATTTCTAGGCAGTTTTATTTCTCCTATCAAAACATCTATACAGCAGGGAAAATGACAGGTTAATATTTGCACCTCTCCTCATCGCGAGGACCAGCAATACATAACAAAAACTCGTTCTGCCAAGGACTCCCCATGTAAACCCAGGAACCCACCTGAGAAGCCACGCTTAATTTCTACAATGTTAAAAAAGGTTGGGCATATGGGGCAATACTGTTTTCTTTCTTCAGAAAACTACAACCCCACTATAATTGCACATCTGGCTTCAGGAAATGCACTTCTGATGGGAAGAACCACCTGGAATCACCAGTGGCAGACATGGAAATAGAAACAGAGATGTGTGACTCAGGCTCTCTGGCATAAAGAATCTGCCATCAAATCACTTTAAAAGAGGTTTGCTCAGCTCACAGTTAAATTGATACTGTGATTACCACCAACTACAATGGAAGCCAGATCGCAATCTGTGTATATGATGATTATTCACCCATCAGAATGTAGTCTCCTTGGATAACGGATGCCTTTATGCCTTTTTTCCCCTCCTGGGCAGCAAACTGCCAAAACCATCACTATTTCCTGTCTAAGATTAGCACTGCACCGCAGGAATCCTTTCCAATGCCTTTCCCACAAACAAGCAAGATTAGATCATAAAGAAAAATCAGAGCTTTAATATTTCTGATGTTCTTAACAAAATCAGTGCCGCACATTTATGAAGTTCACTCTCAACCAGGGATCTTACCCCCTGATTTGTCACCTCCTATCTCTCCCCATTCTTTCAGTAATGATTCTTGGCCAAGTTTACAGACATTTTTAAAAAATTTACCTTTGAAGAACTTGAGGGGTAGGTAATCCCCTTTCAGGAGCCTGCTAGAAGAAGGAGTTAAGAACAGTTAGTTACATATTAGCAGCTTTCCCAAGATGGAGTGATTAAAAAAAACAAACAGGCGACTCCCCTAAATCTTTACAACTAATGGATATTGCATATCCATTCACTGTGGGTTCACAAATCACATTTCAAAATCCATCTCCCCTCACAAGAAGATAACACAGTTTGCGGGTACAAGACTAAAGCTTTGGAAGCTCTCCAGAGGGTCTATCCCTTCTTTCCTGAACTGGGAACACTAAAGCAAAAGAGGACACTGCTGTTCTTTTAAAACCATATCTGCCAGCATTCTGCATTACTATATTAGAGAGTAACAATGTGTACTGCAGTGCTTGGTATTCACAAGAAAGCCATTTAAAATGCATAAAGCAACAATTAAAAGAAAAACTTAAAGCTTGACAGATTCATCCAAGTATTTCCCACACAGAGCTTCAGAAAGAATAAACCCACTGTGTATCGTTTAATTAATCAAGATAAGAGCACTAAAACATGCAGTGACTCTATCAAAAGTTCAAAGACAGGGAACAGCTCGTTTGTCACTTTGGAAGAAGAGTAACCCTTTAGAAAAAAAATATAAAGATGGATACATACTCCTTGAACCCACGAATGTTGCAAAACTTGAGCAGCACTAAGACGTTCTTTGGCATCACGAACCAGCAACTTTGAGATGAGATCTTTGGCCTCAGAGGATATATGCGACCAGTCCTTGTCAGGAAATTCATACTTGCCTTCCTGAATGCTCTCAAAGAGCTTGTTCTAGTAAAGGAAAAATTTATTCAATTTAAATAGCAGCTAGAGTGCAACCAGAAGACTTCTCAGGTGGGATTCCTCTGACTCAATTTTATCCACCTAATGGGGTGGGTGACAACTGAAACCATCCAGTCTCCTTACGGAGTCAATGGAGAGTGACAGGCAGCTCCACAGAGTAATTCAGCGCAACCTAAGATGGGCATGATACATTGTGTGCTGAAAACATCTTCTCCCCTACCCTCCCTGTAACAGTGCAGCCAGTGCACTCAGCTTTTAGAAAGAATAAATTTAGGCCCTGCATGGAGACTCTTCTGGGGCTCAACTTTTATCTGAGGAACTGTGGTGACTACCATAAACCAGGTCAAGAATTACAGGATACGGGAGGATTGTGGGGTGGGAGAAAAGGACGAGGAGAAGCTCTGAGACCTCACATTAGGACGAGAAAGAGGCAGTTGCCAAACCTTACTTTAGAAACATATAGCATCAACTTTTGTATTACCACCCTCACTTCTCAGTGACAGCTTATCCTCCCAGGTAACTGGTCTGGTTACAGACACAGCTCTTCACTGCTGGCATTGTGGCAAGCCTTACATCTCACGGGTATGGGTTTTCCTCACAGGGCAAACTACACTCTCCCACATCTGCCTAGGACACGCGCATTCACCTGGCAAACTCTGCAGACTTCTCCTCTGTCCCAGCCACAGTCCGTGCCACAGTTACCCACAAAAGGGGGGTAACCACTGAGCATGATGTATAGAATCACTCCCAGGCTCCAAAGATCACACCGCTTATCGTAGAATGTGGCCTCCTCTGTGAAGACTTCAACCACCTCAGGTGCCATGTATTCTGCAGACCCACACTAGGAAACCGAATTCAAGGAAGTTTCAAAGGGAAGGTCAAATCAAAACAAGACTCAGGTTTATCATTCTCTTTATAGTAGGCGGCTTGGTCTAAAAGCAGAATCTGGCATCAGGGACTACTGAAGTTTACTGCTGCCTTTCACTGCAGGTCTCATTTTGTTAAGCCAAATTACAACTGCTGCATCCCTCAAAGGTTAAATGGAATCACCAAGAGCTTTGAAACATTTTGTAAGCATACTACACAGAAAAAAAATCAGGTGTAAGGACTACAGAGACCTAATAGAAGGCAAAAGAGTTGCTACTGTTCTTTAGCAGAATCATAAGCTGTTCCATGTGAATCTATGATCCTTTATACAGGGTCAAAATACTAATTTACATATTTCAGGTTTCTAAGTTTTATCCATTAGGTATCAGGCTTTTCAGAAAGTAAACAAGTATATCATGGGAGGTGATTCCCATAAAAGACTCCTGCAAAACTGTCAGATTTTAATTTCACAGCAACGCCAGAAGCATAGCACTGTAGTTTTCCAAATTCATGTGTATTATAAAGCCACACACAGATTACAGAGCTTGCATTACACTTAGCTCATGGGTCTTAGCTACAGAATCCAAATATGGGGAAATGAACGCAAAAATAAGGTTCAAACTCTGTCCATAAGCACACAAAAAACCTCCACAAAAAGCTTCCTCATTTGATAGGGTAAGAGACAAACAGGATCAGGGTGTTACTTTCTGGCTAAGAGGAAAATTAACATGATGAGCTCCTGTGCTTTTGTATATTTGTTCCATGACTGGGAAACCAAGACAGTATTTACCACACATACACCTGCTTTAAATGAACTATCCACCGCTGGGTGTAGTTGCAGTAAGCCCTTTGGAAACTCTCCTCTGGAGACAAGAAAATTGTTCTATGGTAGAAGACAAAAAGCATGAAGCCACAGTAGGTCTCTTACCGGCGTTGTTAATTCGGGAGTAGTTATTGGAGTACACGCACTGTTCAGCTTCACCCCACTACCAAGATCGAAGTCACATATTTTTACTGGTGATACCTAAAACCAAGGACAAAACAGGAAGAGGTCCAGAAGACTAGGGCTAATGCAGTACGCATGAATACAACGACACATGGAAAACCCCAGGACAAAACCCAAGCTGTTTTAACAGGAGGACTAGTGAAACCCAGCCTCTTACAAGTATATTCCACTCCTTGCATTTGCCACCTCTGTCCCAGTTGCTCCCACGTCCCCAGCATCTGGCCCTATTACATTAATTTTTTATTTGGCTAGGCAAATGCCAGTACACACTGGGGCAGTTTGGGAACTCTAAGTAAGATGACCAGCTGGCCCGTAGATGTTGCTTGTCCATCTGAGTACCGCCTCAGAACAGATGAGACGCTAAGCTGTAATTGCTGTGCCCTCTGTAAGAACAGCTGGCTTTTTATCTCCTAGCCAGATGCACGCATTTTTACAGCTCACAGAAGAATTTAGTTTCTTTCGGGCTTCAGTTCTATTAAATTTAGTTGAAGATCTCTAATGGGTTCAAAAGTATTCAGGAAGAGAAAGACAGAATGTGAGGGCTGTCTTTGGAAACCAAGTTAAAAAACACACTTCAGAAGGTTAAGAGACCAGAGTAGCACCTTGTCTGGAGATTCGCACAGGATGTTTTCAGGCTTCAGGTCCCTGTGAGCAATACCTAAACAATAGTACAAATGTTCATTAGAGAAGATACTCTTCCGTTTTATTTCTTATTACCTCTCTTTACTAGAAGGTGGCCTGGGAAATATTCTAGGTCTCCATTTGCTACGCAGCCTCCCCTTAATGATACCGCAAATAACTGAAATTCAAAGTGTGTTTGTTAAAAGTCACTGTTGCATCCTGCTATACCTTTATTATCCTTACACGTATATGAGAGTCAGTCAAGCAAATAAGAACCTGCTAACACTAGAACTTTTTGGCTTAGCCCAAATTAATTATATTAATTAAAACCAGCTTATTAAGATGACTGACCTGTAAGAAAGTTTATTTGTGTACACAGTTTAGTCAAAAGATTTTTGTGCCTTCTACAGTAATGTTCTTTTTTCCAAAGTGATCAGTTGGTGGTTTGCTGAACTCCTACCAACACAAAGAATACCTGAGACACTCTCCCCCCCAAAAAAAAACTGAGTACCCAGCTGAAAATATCATCCCTTTAACAGTGAGGTACGTATTTATTCCTGAAGTAAAATAAAAATTAAAGGGTATGGTTGGAGACGCAGAAGAAAAGGTCAAAGGAGAACAACAAAAGGGCTTCTACATTCATTCAACTGCTGTCAGAATAGGCAAACCCAATAGGGAAATGCAAAGTTATCCCCTTTGTCAAGTTCACATGCAAAGGTGGTTCTATACTGTTAAAGCCTATCTTCAAATGCCTAAATACACAATTTCTGGAAGTTCTCCATTTAATATGATCCGACTTAATGGGAAGGGAGAAAATGAGAACTAAAAATCAAACGAGCAGCTTGGCTGTAAAGTAATTGCACTTTACCTTTGCTTAAAAAAATTACACTCCAAGTACACCTGATACTACTTCAGAGTATGAGGAAAAAAAAAATCCCACCAAATTCTAGGTAAGGGAGTTTCTAATGTCTTTTCTTCAGCACAATCCACAAGACATGACTTAAAATATAACATTAATAGCATAGCATAGCACTGATCTAAAGGAATCCAAGCTTTCATAATGATGCAGTTCACATTGCTTATGCATGGAAGATGGGAAACACGACAAATGACAATGGCCCATGCTGACCTTTACAGCAAGGCTGACAACACTCCCAGCAGTTGGCTTGGCTTGCAATGTGAAACCCAACAGCACTTTTTTGTATTATACTTTGAATTCAAAAGTCTGGTTATATAACATTTTATTCTGCAGTTGCACACAGCATTGAGAAAAGAAAACAACTGCCTCTAAACACTCCTCCAGTGGATTATTAGCAATAAAGCACACATATCCCAAGTGGGTGTAAGGCAATATTATGATCCAGCTGAGTTTTAAGCTACTCCTGGCAAAAGAATTAGTTGTCCTCATTCAATTTTTTTCCAAAGCATCTAGCTATAGCACTTCACTGTTAATCTGTGCAATAAAACTGCTTTAATTTCCTGTTTACTTTAGTGTTCTGTATGCTACTTACTAATTATTTTAATGTCACACGGAAGTATCATAAAGAGAACAATAAAATGAAAGGGGATGGTGTTGTAGCCGATTCTGCAAGCCATGTCCCTACTGTACCAATTCACAGCTAACAACAAGAAAGTGGGTTGCTGCTCTAAAGCCATTTTAATGAATCACTCCCATCTTGACTGGGGAAAGGGGAATTAAAACTAAAAGCCGAGAGAGAATTACAGAAAGATATTAGCTGAGTCAACATTAAACTTCCTTGAACAGTGTTCCTAGACTTTCAGCTGTTAAGCAACCTACTATAGCCCAAAACCATCAAATAAGTATTTCTCCACATGTTCAGCATAAGTTTCCTGTTCCTTGTTTGCCTCGTATCTCAAAGTCAACGTTTTCTAAACACAGGTATTCAAAGACTACATTCTCTGCAGGCTTAAAGCAGAGGTATCGCATAGACAAGCTATGAAGATTATCAAGAATCTTAATTCAAATTAAGTTTGCTTCCACATTCAAATGAACTTCTGATAACATAGTCACAACATGTGACCAGATCCATATTCCTCAGGTTTACCACTTTCTTTATTCCTTATGGATTGCTACACTTCTCTTTTTTAATGGGTTCAACCTATCGAGGTACCAATGCGATTCCAACTCAAGCACATATGCCACCCTGTAACTTAGAAGTAAAGCCTGTAAGTAAACATTCATTGGACTGGGGTCAGTAGTTAACAACTACTTAGCAACATTAACTTAGCAAACATAGATGTGCTCAGCATCTGTAAAACCAGGCTAATCATAATGGCAAAATGAATGGAGAGAAAAGTTTATCAGAATAAATAATCAATAAACATATTGGTTCCAATTACATGCCGTTCTATTCAGAGGTAGTCACTGTAATCAAATGACAGCGAACATTAACCGAAGCTCCTTAATCTATGCAAGACCAGATAATCACAACATAGCTTTAAAAACTTTTGTATCATACTCAACACGAACATGTACTCTGGGATGACCATAATGCACACAGATATTTTGAAATGAAAAAAATAAGTACTCCCAAGTAGAAAAAGCAACAGGAAAACATTTTAACATAAAAGAACTCTCTACAAACAGAGTTGCTTTTAAATCTGAGCAAATCTTTAATGAAATGAGGATACCTTCAAACAAGGATTATGGTTTACTTTTAGGTCTCTCAACCCAGCAGTGGGAGCCTAAATGCGGAGATCAAAAGCTCCTACAAACAAAGACATCTTGTAACCAGCAGAAATTTTGGATAAATGCAGAAAAGCATCTCTGTAGACCCAAAAGAGGAGGAAATTAAAAATAATATTATCTTCCTTCTGAATAACCTTTACATGGTAGCTTAAGTAACAGGAACAAACAAACAGATTCCACTTTAATGTTAATTCTCCCTGCATGCCGATTTAACTTTTCTTCTTCAAAAGGCTAGATCATCTTAACACAGCTGATTACTTAAAACTACCACGTTATGAAAATAATATTATAGAGCAAATCAGCATCCATCATCTGGCATTGCTGTAAATAGAAACGCTAGCAAAGGCTGACTACTTAAGAGATAAAATGTGCTCCATAATCTAAGTATACAATACGAACCAGTAAAGATGGAGACAGCCTTCTCTTACCTTTTGTATGAAGAAAATCCAGAGCACAGGCAATATCTCTCACCACTTTGCTAGCTTCTCGTTCATTGAAGTGCTTCCTCCTTTGTATATGTGCCAGGATTGAACCTGTCAGAGTAACAGGTGAAAGGGAAAACCTTAGTATGAATGCTGCCTGGGCTGAGAAAAGGCTTTGTCAATGCAAGCATAAAAATGCAACAGCCACTACTAGTCTGCCATAAAGGGAGAACTGGTCTCAGTGTGAACAGGGCCAGAAGTAATTTAGAAAAGTTATTTGCGACTAACACTCTGTCCTAGTATGTTCATGTGGCAGAAACTGAAGTGTCACCATCCCACGTTTTCATATGAAAATAGCCTCAGAAAATAATTATGAACTAGTACCAAGTACCATGAATCGATAACCTAATTTTTCATACTTTATAACAGCCTTTCACAGCAAGCAACTTCTGTTGACTGAACAGGGGAATGACTAAGAAGAAAAAGGTGCAACTGAGCAGCTTCAATACTTCAGAATGCTAGAGCACAAATTTTCAAACACTGCAGCCCTCTAGTTTAAGCACAGCATGAGAGACAATCACATTTTACTGCCCCAGCACGACCGGTCTGTCTTCCATACTGTGAACAGTAGAGACTTGCTAACAGTACTAGTAAAACTAAAACATCAGCTAAGGATGTACATAGCACTTCAACAAAACCCACCCTTCCCCAGGTCACAGGTGGCCATCCTCACCTCATTTCATGCAATGCAACAACTGACACCCTGCACTGAAAGTCAAGTATACACATTTTCTATCTCAACACCATCAAAATAAAAAGACATTCTACCTTTAAATACACAAGAAAATTCCTAGTGACATTAAGGTAAGGCTCATACACTGACTTCAAGCAAAATTTGCGCAGGGACATTAAATCTGACAAAAGACCTCTCAAATACGAACACATTGAAAGACTGGTAGCTTGGGGGCAAAGCTCTCCTGTATCCCTTTAACAAAGGATAAAGGGAGGTTGGATTCCTTATCTTCTTTAAGTGAATTCCATCAATCTTCTCAAAAGATTAAAAGTGTCTTTAAAAAAAAAAATTAAATGTAGTTTAAGTTTAGAAAGTAACTACCATTTGTTATCAGCCCCAAATACAGTAAATATTTTCTGTCTCAGGTGATTTCATCTTTATTCTTCAGTTCTAGATGTGGAAGGAAGCCTCCCATTGTCTACTGAGGTAATTCCTACTCTTATACCATCAATGCTGCTGCCACTCCTCTGCAACAAGGATTTAGAGAGGAAACAGGAAACACAGTCAAAAAGAAGAAAGATGGACAAAAGACTCTTTGTATATGCTTTGATATGACAAGAGACTCCAGATGTGCACAGATATGCTCTGTGAAATGGGTAGAGGAAGGCCACTTTGGACCAGGTTATCAGATTTCAAATACAGGAGGTTTCCCTTGCAAAAACCAACACTTTCTAGTTTGCTACAGATTTCTTAAGGGCGCAGAGTTCAAAGGGTTTTCCTGGTATAGTTGTTCTTTATAGCTTTAGAAAGTAATAACAGTTCTTGAATGTTTCCATCCCTGAGGAAAAGGCCTCACACTTTGCAGGAAACAATACTGAGCCACCTGAAGTGCTCGTTTCACTCAGCAGGTTTATTTCAGATTACCCTTCTGAACAGTGCTGATGTTCCAAACTCTCTCAGATAAGAATTATATCACTATCAATGAAAACATACTCTACAGACTTTACATTCAGACCACATACAGGAATCCCACAAACAGAAAGAATATGCAGGGCACTCCTGCCACAGTTGTTAGCACCTCTTCAGTATTCAGAGAGAAAGGATCACACAGCACCTCCCAAAATGCATTTCAGGGGGAAAAAAAAAAAAAAAAAAAGGAGGAAAGGACTCTTAAATCATGCAAGTTCAGTATAATAAGATGGATTATAACGCTTTCAATTATAAAATGCTGTCAGGCAAGGACATTAAACAGCTTCTGCATATCACAGTGAACTGAACGCAGCTAAAATGGGAGCAGAGCTCCTTCAGTTACCACAGCTACAAGGAAGGCAAAGCAGAAAATGGAAAGCCCAAGTTATGCCCCAACATTGTAGGCAACATCCGTCTCAGACTGGAGTTACTAAAGTAAGGCTTGCATTTAAGATTCACCTTCTCATTCTTGCCAGCCACACTGCTTACATCAGAATCTGTACTGCATCAGAAGCTGGTCTGACCCCTAATTCCCATTCTTTCCTTCTTCAAACCGACATATCTAACACTACAAATGCTGAAATTTATCAAAGAGAAAACTAGCCTCAGCATTAGTTGACCACTGCAAAAACAGTAGCTAAGAGAGGGAAGAAGGTGTAGCATTATTATCCTCTCAGGAGCTGTGCAAGTACACTGACAACCATAGTCTCACAGTCAAAGAAGAGGGTTAACTAATGGGAGGATGCAGAGAAGGGAAAACAGACAAATGCAGATTCATCCCAATCGAGCTCTATTATAGCTAATTTGTCAGAGAAGTCTGTGCACTAAAGGGAACAGTGTTAGAGGAAACCACAATGAAATGATGCAGTAATTTTGAGGGAAGCTAAACAAAGGCTTTCACTTAAGAAAAAAAGAACATGTCCTTTTTTAAAAAAGTTCTGCGCCTATACTGAAAAAAAAATGCATTTCTTGCACATATGGTTTGCTACTGAAAACTTTCTTGACCAGTGACAATAGATGATGTTCTACAGACAGAAGTATACTCTTTCAGAAACTCATTTTTTCTTTGAAGGGTGGGCCACACTTTTAACTGCTGGTTTTGCAGAGCTATGCAATTAATGGGTACTGTAATTATGCTCAATGCAGACAAATGTGAGAAAGTCCACAAAGTGCTTGATGTAGCCTTCTCATTCCCCAGGTGAGTGTTAAATGCTGGAGACCAGTGACCACACACGCACACCTGACTGGCCCTCAAACAGTCACGAGCAGACTGCTTCACAATTACAGCAACCTGACGCAGAAGCAAGATGTTTTTCCCAACGGTGCTCTGTGAGTTTTGTGAAATTAAGTCAACCCTCCATCAAGGGAAAATGCTACCAGAGTATATAGATGCTCTAAGATCGTGAATAATACCTGATATACTGTGTCTCCTCTTGCCTGAAGGTACTGTGACCTACTAACTATATTCCGAAGCTTCCAGTTTAAGAGCTGACATTTCTATTGCTTAACTACAAGAAAGGGATTGCAAATGTATAACCAGACCCATCAATATTCAAGAATAACCACACTTCAAGCTTTATATATATGTCCTCTACTACTTCTTTGTCTTAAAATTCTCAAGCATTTAAAATAAGCTCTTCATTTTCTACTTTAAAACACTGAAACAAACAGGACCAAGATGATTCAATGAACAAAGGCAGTTACTGCACAGTACCTCCTCGCAGCTTCTCAAAGACAAGGTAGTATCTTGTGTCATCTTCAAAAAATTCTATTAACTCCAAAATGTTCCTTTAAAGAAGAAAAAAAAAAAAGAGTGGAAACAGAAGAAACAGGCAGAGTGTAAACAGTGCAATTAAGAGTTTCAGCATGGATAATAAAGAAGTGCCAGAAGAAACCAAAAATAAAAGTTCTAATTAAACAAGTTTCTTTGTTTGCCTATGGCATTAAAACCCCATTTCCAACTCACACTGAAGTTTAAGCGGGGGAAACAGGCCACACACCAAAATCAAACAGGATTGTGAAAGAGTTCTGCTACCGCTCAAATGACAGGAAGATAACTGGTAATAGGTCGTATTTAATAATTTAGAACATTGCATTTGTGCTGAAGGCAAGAACTACAACAAAAAATTAAACTGGCATTCTTTCTCTCTGGAAATCAGAGAGAAAGGCAGAACACACAGGGCTTGAAGTAGACAGACACCTGTCAACATGACATTAAATCCAGCGCCTTACTTACCATTTTTAGACTAACTAACCCCTGTTTAGGTAGCGTACAGTCTTTGCAGCACAAACACCCCATGATGTCTTGAGAATGTCAAACACATAAGTTCAGATTTTTCTGTACTTACAGTACACAAAATCCAAATTCTCCATGTGGTCATGAGAGCTTGAGTTTTTCATCAGTTGTGTACTGGACGACCATATGCTCTTAACCACACACAGAATAAAGATATAATCTGCTTCTCTATAGCACAACTGAAGCCCATGAATTTCATAAACAAGTTTGGTTTTAAATTATCTTTAAGTGTTGTACTAGAAATTTGTAAAAAAGGCTCAATATAAGCTGCACAACTGTAGTATAGGTAACAGCTATTGTATACATTCTAGATTAATAGAGATATATCTAAAGGAGTAGTTTCAGAATTGGCTTAAACTCATCCAAGCACGCTGCCACTGGCTGCGTAGCCTTTTCCTCCTTTTCAGACACGAGCAGCAGCTTTAAAGTTGCTTCATCCTGTGGCTATGTGAAGTCAGCACACATCCAAATGAAAACTAAATTAGCTTTTGGCTGATCTAAGAGTTCCAGTGCAAAAGCAGGAAGGCTGACACAAAGAGGACAAACCACACATGAAGGAAAGGAACAGCAATACTATTCTGTTCAACAGCAACTGTTATCACGCCAGCTTTTGCTGATGGTGAAATCACAGGGGAGAGTGTCAAAATGTTAATTCCTCATTCAGGCAAAAGCCACGCATCACTGAAGCACATTCAGGCTGCACTGACCTGGTTGTTTTTTTTTAATTTGTAAATATTTCCCTAAATTTCACAGGTAAGAGAAGGGGAAATTCTTATTTTGAATAGGTCAAGTCTAAATTTCAACTGGTTTTAAGGAGACTACTGTAAAGCTTCTAAGCTAGTCACACATAAGAGGCTTACGAAATTGAAAAAAATATTCAAGATACTTTAAATAAACGAACACACACAAGACTCCATACTTACTTGTTACCCTGACACTGGTACAGCGTTTCTATTTCACGAAAAACCCGACTCCGACTATGCCCAGCATTTTTTTCAATGATCTGTGGAAAGAGGTAGAGCTTATATTTAAAAAATTACTGCAGGAACTGTGCATGCGGCTCTGGAATTAGATAACTGATCTAAAGCTTGAATCTCAGACATGTCCACCAGAAACACTCCACCTCTGTTTAATTCCTCATCTGTCATCTACTTAGTGCCAGCAGAGCTCCAAAAGGCATTCAAAGGACAAGAGAAATGAGGAGAGGAAGAAAGGAACTAAATCCACGTTACACAGTCACTGACCAGTTACCACAAGCTTTTTCTTGCATCATTTTAACTCTGCAATGGGCAGAAAAGGATATCCTTTTGAGTCCTAACAAAAATAGATTTGAGTCACATCAGACCTTGAACAGTCAAAAAGAAGAGATTGGTCATTACACGCATTTAAGTAAAAACTACTAAATTCACCACAAAATGAGAGTTTGGCTCATAGCGCAAACTTTGTGGAGACCCAATAATAGGACCTAACATATTAAGGAAAACATACATTCAATCTCAGAGCCCTCCTGTACTTCCATCAGAAGTCACCTTCCTTCACACACTCCTCAGACTGAAAGAGGACAAGGTCTTTCCACAGAGGCTGAGACTGAATGATTGCTACATGAACTGAAAGCTCATGACATTACCGTAAATACTACCAGAATCTCTATTCAGTATCTGTTTCTCATTTTTACAGCCAGACTTCTCCAGTACAATGGGCAACCATTCACCAGTACTACACGGGATTTGGTATCTGATCACGCCTAATTCATGAAGTAGCAGTTTGTTTATTCCAGACTTTCAGCTTCAACAACTCTACAAAATACACATAGCATCTATAGGGCTAGATTTTTAAAGGGGCTTAAAATTTTATGCCTATGGTTTTTGCAAAAGAATCAAGCATATAGCTTTCCTATTACTATTATTTGTGTTTGTAATTAAATGGGGGACTCAGGATAACCACAAATCTGTAAATGGGCCCTAACACTTGATACAATGGTATTACAGAAGATTCACCTCTACCAAAAAAATAAGAGACATCTTTACAGGAACTAGTGGCAGTAACTGATGCTCTCTGAACAGCATTCTCAAGAGCTTCTACATTTGGTAGGCCATGCTAGATAATGACTCAGCCTCTTCTTTCATAAGAAGAAATAAAAACTGGTAGGACTACAACAAAATCAGGACATGAGAGGAAAGCCTGCCCTGAGATCTAACCATCACACAATCATTTACTGTTTGTGAATTCTATCTGCTGCCGACAGACCAGTTCACTCTGGAGGCACAATACTTAAGGCGACAGATATCTCAATTGTTATAAAGCAGGTTCATTTCAAGCATCAAAAATTTTCTAAAAGCTTTAGTTATTGCCTGCTCTATTACAGGTTTTCATTGAGATACTAGGAGGGATAAGATGCATTACAGACAGAAGAGATACTGCTTTTATTCTATACTTACTTTTACTGCATATTCTTTCCCAGTTTGGAGGCTGACAGCACCCTGAACCTTGGCATATGCTCCCTCACCAAGAAGCTCAGCAGTCAGCTTGTACAAGTCTGCCAAAGAAATCCAACAGAAGGGACACGTTAGCCAAAGCATTTCAGTGAATAACATCAAGACAAGCTATTTATCTGATGAGCATCCCTCATATGACAGCAACTTAAAAAATCCCTTGGTAATGAAGACAGAAAATAGATTTATGCAGTATTAAAGCAGATGTGCCAGCCTTAATTATGCCTCATTTTTCACTTCTCCCCTTCAAGTTCAAGGAAAATTTAAAGCAGACTTCGTTCCAGAATCAGAATTACAAGTTTGTTCATAGAAGAAACATTTCATATCTCAGCAACTTTTAGGACCTCATCCACCTTCCCTGTCTTCATGTAAAACTCAGAACCATTTTTTTCAGGTGGAAAACATTTCACTCCTTGATCAGAAAATGCCTTCTATACAAAAATCTACTGGCAGAGACAGTGGTTTAAGTATAATTGAAATTGGAGTGTTTAAACCTAGAAGACTTTAAGGTTTAAACCTAGAAGACTGCTACCATCTTGATTTGCAATGTACCTTACAATGCTACTTTCTTACGAAGAAGTCCTATGCTGGCCAGTTTTGTCACACTGAACTGTATTTTACCTACAATGCTTCACAGCATTTGTGCTCACACCTATTCAATCAAAACATTTTGACATCAGCACTGTTTCTACAAAAAAACAAAACCAAAACACCAAACCAAAACACACCACCAGATTATGACTAGGACTCAGATTTCAACACTAAGAGAAGAGAGACTGAAGACCAAAACATCGAGGATAACAAAAAACAGAAATGTTAATTTATAATGTTTGCCAAAAAGCAATGTTTAGCTAAGAAAACTGAGAACAGCAGAGGGAAAACAGACCATTACAATTGAAAGCTTAGAAGTTACCACCAACCTTCAAACTTCCCAGGCACATGATCTGTGGCTCTGGTTCTTTTTTTCTTTTTCCTTTTTCCACTGTCTGCTATGGGGAGAGGCTGACTGCTGACCATCTCTGTGTGGCAGAACATAAAGGTGCCTTTAACACAATCAATTACTTTACTTTAGGAGAAAACGAACAAGCTCTTGTTTCTCTTCTTGTCTTCATCACCGGCTGCCATCTCTCCGTAGGCTGCCATCTGTCCCCCAAATATCAGAGGAAACCTAAAAAGACAATTTGGGTGCTAATTAACAGCTCCAGGGAGGTTTGGTAGACAAAAGGAAAAACAGAAGAAAGTAATGACAGATCTATACTGAATCCTCCTCTCACAGCCCAATAAGGCAAAGCATGGGAATAACCTTGTCAACAACGACCATGAACTACCCCCAGCATAATGCATGCCCTGATGCAAGACAGGATTTACAGCCTTCACAAGGGCGTTAATCTTTGAGCTATTCTACTGTTTTACAAGTAGAATTTTTTCAAGTCATCTTAAGAAAATGAGCTTCCAAAACAGGAGGAAGGTGTGGGGAAGTTCCAGTGAAACAAAACAACCACAGAACAGGCCAAAGGTGCTATCTAGGTCAGTTTATGCTGCCAAAAGGCCAGAAGAAAAACACCTCTCACAGAACCATAATGTGCCCTTCTAAACCACAGATCAGTGGATAACTTATGCTCCAAAACAAGCAGTGTTTACAGCATTTAGGTATTTTTTCCTGAGATAACAATTCACTGATGCAAGATAACATGGCAGAAAAAGAAAGCACATCTCCATATTCTTATAGAAGGCCCAAATAAAAACATTGCCATATGCTTCCTTTGCCAGAGGCTGCTTCATACAGCTGACCTATCTCCAAAAAGGTTAAATGATTCCACAGTACACTCACATGAGCACTTCTCCGCAACACCAGTCACATCCTGCCAAGTTGGCCCTAACAGTTAAAAATCATGCCTCAAAGTTTTTTAAGGCAGTAGCAAAGCACTGCTAAGACATTTTACAGCCAGGCAGATTTCATAGTAAATTCACAATTAAAGATCTTGTACTACAGAAAAAAACTAAATCACTAGCAATAGTGTAATCATAAGAACAGTGGTGATGAAAGAAGAGCAAGCCCTAAAAACAATGACAAAAACTTTTCTGGCAATTCACCTTTAACAGAGATCCTTTGTGAATAGCTGGTTTTCTGCCTTTCACTGTTCCTAAAGTATTCTTAAAACACAGGAGAAGCTCCGAAGCAGAAAATATTACACAACAATCTACCGATACATGAAATACTTTTTCTTTGCTTCATTGTATTTTTCTTGTCAATATCTGTCAGAAACAGCTATTATGAGTGTCAATTAGAACTCACATGTCGTCTGAAAATTTAAGACAAGTGCTATTTTGAAAGCCCTTTAACAACATACTGAAACACTTAAAAATGTATCACTCAAAGCCTCAAGATAATAGTAAATCCTCATTTTCAAGTCTTAAGCAGAATGCGTTAAGAAATCACCACCACGATGGATGACATATGCGAGTTCTCAAATACAATAAGAAATATAAAAGCATACATTTTACGAACTTCTGAAGCAACAGCTTCTTTTTAACTCAAACTGACACACATACAGTTTCAAATTTTAACATAAAGAGAAGGCCAGCCTTTGACAGCAAGTTCCAGCTCTCCCTGATTTCAATTCAGCCTGCATTAGAAGTTATTGAGAATTGGGATCAAAATGACACATATGAAGCTGCTCGGAGATAGAGCTGGTGTGCTTGAAGGAGGTGCTTGATTTCCAGAAGGGGCCAAACAAGTCATTTTAATGACCTGACCTTCTGCAAGTCAACAAGTCATACCTAGACAGGTTCTATTCCATTTCAAACATTACATGGTTTCAGAGCTTGTAACAGACTGAAAATTAGAAAAAAGACAGGAGATGAATCCTGCATCTTAGCACAGCTGACGTATTTCTTCACAAGCATCTCCTGCACTCTACCAGTTGGCTACGATATTTACTCCGGTGTTTAATAACTCACCACATTATTTCAATTCCCTTTAGTCTGACTCAATTCCTAAATTATAGAGAACTGCTTCCTTGAAACCAGGAAGTTCACTAGTCATGTATACACAAACCAAATTACTGAAAAGCTGATGTTTTCAACCTATAGCCTTGACCAAATGTGCTATGACAGGCAAGAAATATTTGGTAAATTAGGCTCTCATTACCCTTCTGGTCTATTTCACATCATTGTGTAGTTCACTTCTGTCAACACAGCTTTTCTTTTAGAGGTATCACAGCTTCATTCTCATTATTCATTTTGTTATAACAAACCAGTACTCAAGTAACAGCTGGTATGGCAAGAAAACGCCTTTAGTCCACCCAAATGCTTTAGAGGTTTTTCAAGCTTTCAAAGACGTGTTTGTATTTCTGTGACTGTATACCAGAGTTTCTGATGACACTGAAAGACCGTGTACCTCAACCATCTAAGCAATGCTGAGGTGTTTTGCATACCAGAGGAATACGTCTGGCGACAAGGACACTGTGGGCTCTGAGGAAGCTCACCCTCCCAGACAGAGCGCTCAGAGACTGGATGAACCGCTCTGGAGGAAAATGGCCCACGGACACGTCAGGCCCAAGATGAATGTCTAACTGTTGTCATTTTAAGGTTATTTTACAATATGGCCAAAAGTGCTGAACGCCTGTTTCCATCAAACCAACCTGTCCACCCATTTTATAATCTATTCTGGCTGAGTGCAGGGAGGTGGGAATAGAACAGTACTTGGTGTTCAGAGCAAACTAGCCAAACCTTTGATAAAGAGCACTTCTTACATCCCTCTCAACCGTAACAGTCAGACTGTTCTCTGAGAGAATACTGTCTGACTAGCAGTCTACAAAAAGCTGAAGAAACAGGGAACAGTTCAAATTCTGATCTGTCCTTCTCTTCCAGTCACGTTAGGATTATTGCTCACAGGTAATGTAACCCAGCAAAATCCATACTGCAAGCAAAAACAGAGCAAGTTTCTGTCTTAGCTGCAGTCTTGTTGAAGACCTGTATATTATTATCATCGTAACTCAGTGCTGAGGCAATATTTAACATATGCATTATTCAGAGCCTGTGTAGGAAGGTATAGTTACAGCCTTTCCCTTTTGCTATTGTGGACTCTACAACTATCTTCAAAAGGATGAACAAAACCACTTGTCATAAAAAAGACTTGCAAACAATGCCAAGTGAAGAGGAAAAGGAACAATAACAACGTTTCACTTAATCCAGATCTTAAATCACCCTTCATCTTGTTTCCTAACATTCCATATACAAACATGCCAAAATCCAATATCCAGTCATAACTCCCCTCTCATTCTAATCTGCTTCCCAAAGGAAGGAAGGGTATATTTAGAAAACAAGCATACACACGTACAGGAAGCACTTGGAGAACACAGTAGAGATGCCTTTTTCTATTAATAAGAAGATACCTTGTTTGTGTGTTTGAATTCAATGGAAGAAAGCAGTTTAAGCAGACAGTCGGGGTACTACCACCTGCTTCAAAACTGGGTCTTGCTTGGGCCAGGTTGTTCTGCAGCTGAAAAGGAACACACATTTACATTCAGAAATCACATAAACATTGCTACATACATTCGGGTAGTGCCCAGAGTCTCAAGAGATTGCAAGAACCTGTTGTGCTGGGCTTCATGTGAGCACACAGCAAAAGCACACCCCTGCATTAAAGACTATAACTCTTAAGTACAGAATGCAAAACACTTATTTCCAGGGCTCCAGTCATTTCATCTGAAGAGGAGACCCCCCTCATTACAGTCTTGCAAAAACAATGGAGGGATTTATGGTGTTCGTTAGTTCTTGTTGTTACACCATTGGAGAACCATAACAACTATAGATATAAAATACAGAATTACTCTTAATGAACAACAATTATCATACTCCTAACCTAGATCAACACTCTGCTGAGACAGAGCACCACAACTACAGCCATAACAGCATCAAGTTAAAGCATGTCTTGAAATTGGTGCTGAAGGCAGCCAAACAGGCTCCAACAGACCAGGAGCATGTGAAAGCATTTTCCACACCTAAATATCTTCTCCATGAGAACAGGTACTAATTCACTCCTAGCAACTAGCAAACAAGACAGTGATGTTCAGGTAACATCATCTGAAGAAAAGAAGAATCAGGAGCCTCAAATAAAGCCTTCTTTGGTTTCACAGAGAATAGCCACAACCTGGAGTTCAATAGATCAAATAAACTCAAAGCTGATGTGCTGGCACAGGATGTTTTCAGATCACTGAGGCAGTACCTAAAGAGTTGCAATTACAAAACTGTTCCTGTTCCACAGATAATGCAAATGCAAAGGCTTTTTATTCAGACCAAATAAAAGCCCACCAAGATCTCTGATGAGGCTTCTCCAATTGAGATTTAAAAATACTATTTTGACTAACTGAACAACAACAGGCAGACCAGTCTGCACCTCCCAAACAGCATCCAACTTCTCAGTTGATCTACGCTTATTTTCAAAGTCATTGTTTATTTGTTCAAACAGCTACCGACAGATTCAGTAAAATAGTTAGGCATGAGTAAGTCCCTTGATTCCACAAGCATGACATACCTGTGACTCTCAGACTTAAAATGTAAAAGTATGTGCTCAAAACAAAAAAAAAAAAAAAAAAGAAAGTTAAGCCACTTTAACTGTTGAGACATCCAGAGTTTTGGACAAAGAAACAAAACAGAAACAGGCTTCAGTCTCATTTTCCTCCTAACTCAGTTGCTCACATAATTCTTGGACCCCTCCTTCTCAAGAAACACTTTAATTCCTGTAGATTTGGCTCATAATGAAACAGGACTCACTCAGCAGGTGCCAATTCTGCCAAAACCTGCTAGTTGCAGAAAGCTCAGAATAATCAAAGCTAAATTTATGAAGTCACTACATAGTGATTATCTGTGCTCTTAACATTACAGATCAAGAGAAACACAATTTGAAGAGGAGGGAAACCCAATTCTGTAGGACAGGCCTGTGTCAAATCCAGAGGCAGATTATTTTAATACTCACTCTATTGCCTTAAGAATATTAATGTAAAATTATAAGAAGCGAGCATTCTTACAGGTCATTCATCTTTACACTAGTTTCCCATAATTCATTCTTAGCTGTCAGAGTTACCTTCTCGTCCCACCTACAAGAAAACTTTTAGTATCATTAAATTCATTAATCTGAATGAAGGAAGAGTAACTTATAAACATTCCAACATCTTCCTAGTAAGATGCAGGAGCATTAACATTTTAAAATGAACATGCAGAAGTCCACAGGAAGCCTGAGCGATCCGATTTCATGAAAGAGCAAGTTTGAGAAAAATTATCAATTCTGCCTTATCACAAGCATTACTGTAACACCTACACAGTGTTACAGCTGACATCATCCTTCTAAAATCCTTCACTCTGTAGAAAAGGTTACAGCAACCTTTTTCTTTACCTCTATGCTTCTCTCTGCTATTCCCTTCTGTCACACTTTTGGAAGACCAGAGTCACCTTATCTTCTGTGTACACAAGTTGCAGAGTCTTAACTTTCTGTACTCTCAGCTAGCCACTTCCCTTGCAAACTAAGCACGGGGTTTCTGAGGTTCTGAGTCAAACCCTCCAGCAATGGGTGGATCTCACTTTGCAGGATAGCACAAAGTTATTTCAAACAGATTCCTCCCACCCCAATTTATTACTTCACCATGATTACTACTGAGGAAGCAGGGAGAACCTTAATGGAGAGGAGAGCACACAGCATCCCTTTCCCTCTCCTGTCAGGAGGAAATAGCGTATCTTAGCACACATGTCGTAGATGTGACACCTTCTGCTGAGGTCTGCCTATGTTTACACAGATGCACATGCATTTCTTTAAAAGCATTAGTTATCATACAGAATGAGAGCAAAAGAAGTGTTACCATCCCCACTGGAAAGACCATAACAAAAGGCAAACAAGACAAGTGTGCGGACCCCGCTATGAGTTAACAAGTAAGGATAACAAATGAGACTGAAGATGGCTTAAAAACACACAGTAATCTTTTTAATTTCTTGTTCTAGAACAACATGCCTCTGAGGCAGCCACATGGATGAGAAGACATAATAGGGTGTATTTCACGAGGCTAACAAATAAACACGAATGGTATGCCTTGTCAGGAACAGTATGGCGCACACACTGGTTATAGCACTGAAGACCATCTTCCTTCCTTCCACATACAGTAGTACAGCCAAACAAGGTATTTAATGCTACTGACCTCTAGCAGACAATTCATATTTAAGAGCTTCCATCACAGTGCAGTAGGAATTTAGCTGCAAAATTATTTTAAACTCCAGATCATACATATTCTAAATAAGAAAAGTCCTCGCAACAGTACTTTGACTCAACAACTCAAAACTTCTCTAACCCCTAGAGTATTTTTAAATTAAGGAGATATACAAGGCAAGTAAGTTCTGAGGGCCACTTACTAAACAGTAAGCTGCTTACTCTCTTCTACATCTGATGGCATCAACAACTCTCAGAAGACTGTCTCTGCATCACCAACTAGCTCCTCTAACCCCATTCAGCTCTCTTGTTAGTTTTCAAGTCTAAACCAAAGAGAAAAACTTCTAAGAAGACAACATTTAATTTCAAACAGATACAAGATAAGCATTTCCTGCTCTTACTCCACACCCTACAAATGACCAGATAATAACATTTGTCACTGGAAAAAAAGCTCCACAACATACTCCCATATTAGCAAGCAGCCTTGTTTGGAAAGGTTAATCTAACTAAATGTGTTTTTAAAGTTTGAAGCAAGACTGCTTTTTCTTTCTTTTCCCCTCCTCTGTACTTTCAACTCTAAAATTAGTAGCCATTAAACTCCACTGCATTTTTGCATTCAATGTCACATAAATTATGTACCAGTGGTTTAACATTTGTTACCAGGAAAGTAATGGGAGGTGAGAGGGAATTCCTCATTGCAGTAAATACCTTTTTTGAAAGCATTAAGGAGTACCAATACAGCATTCATACCATGAAATAACATCATGATGGACAATACTCAATGTCAAGAAACTTTCAAGTGTACAAGGCACCCAAATCCACTCTACCTGGAAGGCTGCCAATACCAAAACCAATTACCTTTAGAACTGCAGTGGAAGAGGTTCAGCTCCGCATGTGTATTTTGCCTTGCTTCCATCCAGCGCCTGGAAGGCATGAAGAGGAGCACTGCTTTGAAAAAAATGCCAAACTGTAGTTCTTCAAAGTTATGAGAATATATGCCAATCTTCCCAAGCAAATTGTGGGGCATAAACTTGTACAATAAAAAGGCTTTCATCAGTAGTAAGGTTATAGAAGGGGGAAAAAAAAAAATCTAAAGAGTGGTTTACTTCTAAACAAATCTAACATTTCACAAACAAGTGCCAACGGTGTCAGGGGAATGGACTAATTTTTGGCTACCACCCGTATTGCTGAAGCCAGCAGCCACACTGTCATCAGGGCTGTACCGCTGCCTTGTGTTTGCTCCTCTTCCCCCTGAGCTGTCCAAGAAGGTCACCCTGGTCAGGCTAAGAGATACTACAGAGGTGAAGTACAGATTAAATCTAGATAGATTTTCAGTGTTCCCAGGGGCTTAGAGGTCTCATCATTTTATGACAGATGAAAAATACAAGAACTAAAAGATTACTCGTGATCAAACCTAGGCACATTTGCCTTTGCCCACTCTTCTTCCACTCCAGCAATATTCTTAAGAGAAAGCAGCCGCCACAGGAGTTTATAGACTTACCACTCTTTATTAAAAAACGCACTGTGCATGAAATACAGCAGTTTAAGCCTTCGGGGAATAACCAGCTCCGACCAACAGCCAATTCCCACGTCCTTCGGAGAGGGCCCCCAGACCCGAGGCTGCCGGCCGCCGGGATGGAGGCATTTGCCGCCTTCCAGCTGTCCCTATACACCGGCACCACCCCCAGAAACCAGGGCCACCACCGCTCCCGGCCTTTAAGTGTTTATTCCTCCACAGGCCCCGCGCCTCGGAGGAGCCCGGACAAGCGCCCGCTGAGGAGACCCGCGCTCGCAGCCGCGGGAGCCCAGCGGCTCTCGCAGGCACGGACCGCTCCCCCTCAGGGCTCCCCTCAGCTGACCGAGGCGGGGAGGGCGGGAAGCCGCGTCTCCTCCTCCTCGCCACCACCGCCGCACAGCCCTGAGGGAGCGCCGCAGCACCGCGCCACCGCCGCCCTCACCTCCATAGCGGCGGCGCTACGCCGCCGGGCCGCCCGCCCTCCCGCCTGTGGAGACAGCGCAGCGCGCATGCGCGCAGCACAACCCGGACAGCAACGGGACACTCGCCCCCTGTACGCATGCGCGCGAGGCGAAGCCACCTCCCCCCCGGGGGGAGGGGTCGCAGCCCACTGAGCGCGCAGGCGCAGTACGGACGGGCGGGAGGGGCACCCGAAGAGGGAGGGGCGGGGAGCGGCGCGCATGCGCGGTGAGGCCGTGGGGGGCACTGTGGCGGAGGTTTTCTGAGGCGTTTGGGGTGTTGCTCCTCCCTCTAAGCCTGCAATATTCTCCTTCCCAGAAGAGGAGACCTGCACCTGAACATGCCCCCACTCGTGGCAGGAGGGTGCAGTGCTCCTCAGGGCAGGTGGGCTCTGTGGGAACCCGCTGTGGTCGCCTGAGGCCGAGGGCCGGGTAGCCACCATCTTGTGTCGCTGCCCCCCACCCCTCTGCAGGGCTGCCACGGAGCACTTGTGGAAAAGCCATGGTAATTAACAAAATTCAGCATGTGCTGTTCAGGTGATGCCTTCGCAGAAAAGACCCTAGTGAGTTTTTTTTTTTAAAAAGCCAATAGGACTTTTAACATCTGCCTGCATCAANGACAAGAATAACTTTCTAGAAGCCTCTTTATTCAAGAAGCGCCAGCTCTGCACAGGAGCCCCAAGAGGAAAAAAACTCATAATGGGAGAAATCTCATTTGGAGTTTGCAGGCGAGTCCCTCCTTTTAGTTTTACAAAGAGAAGCTCTGATGTACTTCTCAGGTGTTAAAAGGCTTGGTAAGAGTCAGTTGTCCGTGCTATTTCCCACCGTAAGGCTGAGCAGGGAGGTGGATGCATTTGCAGAGAACTATCGCTGGCAAGAAATAGCTCTTTTCCGTATCAATTCAGATTGACATTTTATAAGGTCATTCTCCGTTTGGGTGACATTTCGGTCTACCACTCACTGTAGTAAACTAAATAGAAAGATGTAAACTTGGTAAATTTAGAGTCTATTAAAAAAAAAAGTAGATTGAAATCAAGTGCAACAAGAACCGTTGTGAAATACTACTCTGTACCTCATTTGTGGTAATAGTGTCTTCTCCATAAGGATTTTAAACATCAGTGGAGATACTGGCTTTGCTGGGAAGTGGGAGATGTTCATGCCTAGAGACTGCAAGCTTTGCTGCACGGTGTGCGTGTGTAGCTTTGCTGCACTGTGTGGCTAAAGCTATCAGATAGATAATGGGAAACTTTGAAGCGGAACCTGAACATGCCTGGAAAAATCAAAGCAAATTCCAAGTTATCAGGTTAGCAGGACTTTAACAGTCACCATGTAGATATTCTAACTAATTTTATTTTGCATTTGCCAAGATCTGGGAATTTGCACACAGTTCATTCATTACCATATTTCAACTGGAAGATGGCAACTACCACATGGCAAAGAGCCTAAAGGACTGTGGATGGCTGAGAGATATAGCCCTTCCTACCCCCAGAGCACCAGAAACCATCTCCAAGTTGCCATGGAGGGAGAGCAACCTCTTTTAATTATACTGGCCCAAAACTTTCAACTCTTTTGCCACATATGGGGTCAATAACTTGTTGTGATAACAGTATTTTTCACCCAAAGCCGTTCAATTCCGCTAGTGTTGGCTATAGTTAAAATGACTTAAGAAGAACACCAGATTCGACTTGGTAAGTGAATTACAGCTTTAACCCGTGAGCATCCCAGCACTGTATGGTTTCAGTCTGGAGATGCAGCTTGGTACCCACAACCCTCAAAGCCATGAGCTCAGCAAATCTAAGGCAAGTTAAGACATATGCTACCTGCTCTTGCTGCCTTCTCTGCCAAGTGGGCAGGAGGATGCACCACAGTTGGTGAGAGCTGCCAATTCCTCACCTGGGTTCAAAGGAAACAGCCCAGAAGCAGAGCAGTGCCTGAGACAGCTGAAGCCTGCAGGTCTCAGGACAGGATGGGGTTACTGCACATCAATGGTGTCTTTGTGGTATCCTCTCCCAGGATGAAAGCATGCTTTGTTCTTTCCACCAAGCTGGAGTGGAAGAGCATATCCTATAAACAGCAGAAGCGCTGAAGCCTGGTTTCATAGGGATGTACTCGTGTGCGTGGTGGTGCAGTGCTCTGATGTCTAACCAGGTGCAAGCCCAGGTGAAGATTTTTCCGCAGTGAAGCCACTCCCAGCAGCTCTTCCTCATGTGAATCTCTGGTGGCCCATCCAGGTTGAGGACACTCCTGTTTCCCTCTCCCCTTGGGGAGGGCATTAGTAGTCTTCACTCTCCACTAGTTGCCCACCTATTTCCACAACACATCGAAACCTTTTATCCTTGAAGGGTTCTGGACTTATGTCTGAACATCTTCCCATGTATACCTCCATTTGAACAAAAGTAAAGGGTAGTCTGCAAGAGTAGCTCAAATCCATGCAAGCACATTCAGACTCTCAACATCTAGGACTGTATCAGTTCAGGGGAGATCATCTCAAAACTTTTGTAGCATGTTTTCAAATTTAATTCATCATGGTTTTTAATTCCCATCCATTGCTTCTTGTTACACCTTTCTCTGCTGGGTTAAAAGGCTCTTACGCAACACAGCATCTTCTGCCTGTGAAAGTAGGCGTCTGTTCTCAAAGCAAGATGTATATACTTGAATCCTTCTTGTATTTCTGTCCCTTTTCTTACTTGCAAGATAATGCAGCTGCACAACACACTTAACCGGAGGGCAAATCTTAAGTTTTGATCTAGCCTTTTATAAAGCAGGAGGGGAAGAAAAAGGAGGGGAAAAAAAGTATTTTTATTTTCATTTTGTTGTTTTTAATAGAATAGGCATGGTATTTCTAGGAAATGCTTATGCTAATATTTCAGGGCTAAGTCCTGTGAAAAGTGAAGAAGAAAGCACCTCCTCAAACAGTGTAATTGGTTTATTAACCACAGTAAAATAAGTAGTTCTTCCACATGACTTTTCCTTTTATTTTTTAATAGCTTTTCAAGTACATGTCTACTTTTTACCCATGCAGCACACAGCAGAGAAGATAAGGAGCCATCTATGCTGGCTGTTAGGCAAATAAGAAGTAATTACCAAAGCTAGTTTTGATTTAGCAGTGTTACAATTGGATCACAGTACTTTGGCCTATGTTTTACTACTAAAATGATTTCCAGCCTTAACTAGAATTATTCCTCTCTTATCTGCCCACAGCCAAGCACCTAAATCTATATTTAAGCACCTGCAATCTAGTCTAGTCTGATTTTCAGGACACAGAGCATGTACCGTTCCCTCTGCTGTTCAAGGAATTTGTACAGGCTCAGTTTCTCTGAAAATTATACTTCTCATTTAGGCGATTAAACCCAGAGACAGGCTTATGCAATCACATCTGCCAGGATCAAGCTTCTGTGTCATTCTTTTGTTGTGAATGTCCCTTCTCCACCCACCACCCAAAAAATAAAGAGGAAAAAAAAAAGAGAGAGAAAGTGCTGTTTCTTTCAGGAAACCTTGTGACTCATTTGTAGAGTTATGAGTAGTGTTTCTACCCCTAGAGACCACATTTCAGTGTCCCATCTGACAAAGCTGTTCACAGCAGGGGACAAGGAAAAGTTCTCAAAATGGACTTTAGAAGTGCCCGTATGGATGTGAATGCCAGGCTGGAACCTGCTTTTCCTGTACCCAGACCCGTGAGGAGTACTCACATCACCACACAGTGCCACCCCACTGCCCATTGGGACAGAGATGCTGAACTGACTCTATTTAATGGAAAGCCCAAGTAACATGGGACCTGGAAAACGTCCTCTGCTGGAGACCAACAAACCAAACCTGCTGGAAACAAGCAGAAAAATGCTTGTGACCACTGTACAAGCTGATGATTAGAGGCTGTTACTGCATACCCTTGAACTCCCCCATCTACCCCAAACAGCTGTTCAGCAGCAGCACAGTGACTTCTACCAGTCCAGATTGCTTTTCATCCTCAACAGCCCCTTGCTTTGCTGCCGGACTCAGCAGGACCCATTACGAATCCTTCTAGTCCGTTCCCTATGGTGTCCTGCTTAGGAGAACAAGAGGAAATGCAGACCGTGTGCTATCCCAAATGCTAGCCCCCTGGACAGCTGCTGGAGACACATGGCGCTGTGTCCGAGTAGTCTGACTTGAGTGTTACAACTTGGTATTGATTATTTAGGTGGTGCCTATGCCATCATTGTCACCACAGCATGGACAAAAGTGGGGAGATCTGGTGATGTTACACGTGGTGTTTTGATGGTATATTCTCATTAAAATGAACAGGGCTAAGCTGTCTCATGCCTTTGGGTTCCTCAGGATATTACCCAGATGAGTAACAGCCTCTTTGGCCAAAATTCTGAATGCCCCAGTTTCATCCTGTGACACTGTGCATGCTACATCTACCTGCACTCTCTAGAGCTTTAGACAGTATTTGTACATGGATAACACAAAAGTCTTGGGACCAGGGATGAGCAAAGCTCTCAGGAAGTCCATTGGACAAGCAAGGGTCGATATCCTCATCCTACACAACTGGGTTCCTCGGACATGAGAGATGCTGTTGTACGAGTGATCTGCACCAAAGAGGGAGGCTCAGGGAGGCTCCTGTGCTTGTGCAGGAGAATGGGCTTTTTTAATCCTACTATTGCTATGGGCTTGTTACAAGATAGTGTAACATAAGAATGTCTGTGAGTTTTAATGAATTTGGAATTCATAGCACAAAAGGGTGTCTTGGGGAGGAAATTGTTGTAACTGCTAGGAACTGAAGTGGGAAGATGATTTTCCTTCTGAGTGGCAACACTTTCAAATGCAGCATCCCAGTTTCATTTCACTGCATTCCTCTTCTACTTAGGTATTTATTTTTGCATCAGAGCACATTGATATTGAACAGATTGCAAAGTCAAGCAAGAAGGACTTAGACAAGATGCTGGGGTTTCTGCTTCCAGCACAGAGGTGATGTTAGCAGAGTTCCTAACAAGGCCAGTTAGGGGTTACAGAAGCAATCCAAGGACTGAAAGAAAACAAGTCCTCAGAAATGAGCAGTTACCAAAACAGTGGAATGTTTTGCCACAATCAAGGCCTTCCATAACATTTTGTCCACCTATATGTAGCTACCAAAAGCCGTACATCCACCCTGCTAGTTTAGGCTGGGACCAATACCTTGTGTACATCTCAGCTCTTATTGCTTCCAGTGCACATAAGTGTGGAGAATCCTGGCAGTGCTGGAAAACTGCAAGATGATTAAGACCCATGGGAGGGACACCGTGAGCGCAGTGCTGGTCCTGGCCTCCAGCCCAGGATGCCTACAGCAAGTTGCCCCGAGACTGCCAGCTCTTACATATGCTCACCTGACAGCCACCTGAACGGATGGTAAAATGCATGCCTCGCTCCATCGTTAGGCATAGCCCAAAGCAATTGTTAACTGGCCCAGTGGCTATAAAATATTAAATGACAAAGGAGAGGTCTGTTCCCGTATGGCAGCTCCCAGGTGGTACAGCTTTATTAAAGTTAATAATAAAATAGCTGGTGGAGGATTACGCAAATGGCGGTGAAGCTTCTCCTTCTGACACAGGCTGAAGAGTCATACAAGTTGAAGAATCCTGAAAATATGGATCCTCTTCCTCCCCGTCATGATCATTGTTCCCGGCAGGAGGCTGTTAAATGCATACCACCCCTTGCAGAGTACGAAGCAACCCTGTACCCCAGCAGCCAGCACCTGGACCCAACTGTTCTGCGAGAGAAGCCCTACAATCCAGGTTTCCTGCAAAGTCCCAAACTTCCTTCAAGATTTCCACCAAAACACATGATTTGGGAGAACAAGTGCCAGATACTTTTAAGAAGCAGTAGTAGTGGACCTGCCGGACTCGGGATTCAGTGGGTGTTAACTGATCTATCCTTGTCGCTGCCGAGGAACCAGTGGCTGGCCCCAGTGGTGAGCCAGCTTGGATGGGGGAAAGGTTGGGTGAGCTCAGACTTTGGAAGAGACTGGAGACCCTGGGGCAGTCAAAGTGTGGCCAGCATTGAGTGACTACACCCCCAGCGAGTCCTGCCCTACGGATGTCAGCAGCAGATACCATCACCTGGTATCGCAGAGTAAGGCGCCTCATTGGACCTGAATGGATTGTGTTCCACTGAGACCTTCAAGAAATCTGCAAGCAGACCGTGCTTTTATTTCCTCCGCAGCCACCTCTACAGAAAGAGACTTTCTCGTGTGAGACCTCATTTGCTGTTGCTATGTTCTGCATCTGTGCAGACATGCAGTAGTCCCCCACGCACCGCTGGCATTTCAGCTCTGACTCAGGGTCTCTTTTCAGCAGGGACCTGAATGCCACACTCTTCCTTTGAGGTTTTCTCGACATTTATGAGTCATTTGTGCTTCCCTGACCTGCATGAAGGAATCTGGCAGATCGGGCTGCGCTAGCAAAGCCTTCAGCCTCTGGAAAGTAAAAGCTGCACACATTCAAGAGAGACTCTAGTTGTGAAACTCTTTGCTAGAATTGGCATGTTGCCTCACCTCCAAAAAAGCGATCAAGGAATGGATCTACTATTTTTAACCCATCTCATCCCTTTCTGATCCCGAGTGTTTTCATGATCCTCTCCCAGCGTGGACACATTTTTAACCCTTGGAAACAACAGGTTCTCCTTGGCTCCTTTTTCTCTCTTTTCAGGTCTTCTCTTACATCTTACAAGCTTTCACTTAACAGAGGAGGAGTATCTCAGACCAGATCATGTCATGGTTATTGTGTCCATTTACCCAGGACCGTGCAGCCTTAGCGTGGGCAGGCTTAAGCCCAGGAGCCACCACTCAGACCAGCAAACCCCCAGTGGGGTTGCTGCCAGGGTAGGTCAGCCTTGACCCCTGCCTATGCATGGTTGAAGGCAGCATGCTTCAGCTGGCCAAGCCCAAACCCTTTCCGTGTCCCGTCCCTGTGGCACTGTGACAGGAGCCATTATGCTCCACAAAGCTCTTTTTTTCCCCCAATCCAAGGCTATTGAGACCCCACCTGGAGTACTGTGTCCAGCTCTGGAGCCCCCAACATAGGAAAGACATATACCTGTTGGAGCAGGTCCAGAGGAGGTCACGAGGATGATCAGAGGGCTGGAGCACCTCTCCTGTGAGGACAGGCTGAGAGAGTTGGGGTTGTTCAGCCTGGAGAAGAGAAGACTCCAAGGAGACCTTATAGCAGCCTTCCAATACCTAAAGGGGGCCTACAGGAGAGCTGGGGAAGGACTTTTTACAAGGGCATGTAGCGATAGGACAAGGGAGAATGGCTTCAAATGGGAAGATGGTAGATTTAGATGAGATATTAGGAAGGTATTTTTCACTTTGAGGATGGTAAGGCATTGGAACAGGTTTCCCAGAGAAGCTGTGGGAGCTCCATCCGTGGAAGTGTTCAAGGCCAGGCTGGATGGGGCTTTGAGCAACCTGATCTAGTGGGAGGTGTCCCTGCCCATAGCAGGGTGGTTGGAACTTGATGATCTTTAAGGTCCCTTCCAGCCCAAACCATTCTATGATTCTATGACTCTATTTCTAAATTCTCCAGAATCTGCAGAGGGCAGGACACGTTCATGTTGCATAGCACAGTCTCTCTCCCCTGCCAGCCTCTGTGTGACCTGGTGGCTGGCACCACAGCCCTTTATTCAGTCCTGAAGGACAGGGTGGCTGCAGAGAAAGAAAATAAGATCCCAGCAGTAGCACATCTTCCCTTCATCAGGAGAACCCAAGGATTTTGCAAAGAGGCAAATGAGTCCCAGGCACCTGGCAGCCAGCCAAGCAGATGAGTCATTTGGGGAGCCAGGGCTAATAAGAGCTACGTGCATATTTAATGCATCCCAGGGTTCCTGCCTGCTTTCAAATTGCATAAGGATGTTTCTTGAAGCTCTGGAGATGCTGGAGCCTCATAGGCATACTACAGCCTCCTGAAAGGAGGAGAAGGTTGCCTTAGATACATATCTCAGCGCTTTCTGCTTCATAAACATCTCTGCTGTGCTCAAGCTCCAGGCTGGGAGGCACTGAGATGGAAGAGGACCAGGGGAATAGCTCAGTGTCTTGGAGAGAGACATAAAGACCTTTCTGGCAGTGAATGATCTCCCTGTCTCCCCTTCCTATACTGCTTCCAGAGTCACTACAGATACAGTTGTCACAGCACAATCATGAGCTTTGTTTTCTTGGGTAAAGCAGATTGAAAAGAAAAGGGGGAAAAAGAAAAGGGGAGAAAAAAGAAAAAAAGAAAAAAAAAAACTCTGAAATTCTTTTTTAAATTGCTGTTTGAGATGAACCTGTGGGTTGATCTTTCAGAAATACAGTGATCTATAGGAGCTCCATGGTGTGGAGGAGGTAAACAGGAAGCACTCCCAAAGCAGGAGGGCTGAAAACCTCGGGCATGGGTTTAAAAAATAAACAAAGTACACTCCCCTTTTGTAATGCAGAGTGCATAATTACCTGGTAGAACTCATTGCCGCAGGACAATGTGGAGGACAAAAATATAGGCAGGCTTCTGTACACAGGCATTATTTACACCAAATCTTGTTAAATTGAGGATGGTTAATGCTTCCTCTCTGGGTATCTGTACACTGGCTTCACCACCCTCTTGGATTATTTTTTTTCTGTTGTCTAATTTGAACCTCCCAAGGCACAAATTGTGGCTGTTGGTCACCATCTCACCATCTTCCACTGTTGGGAAGAGGCTGACTCTGTCATCTTTGTACCTCACCTTGAATTAGCTCTAGGCTGCTATCACTTCATCCCTTAGACCCTGCAGCTGAGACAGCTTCTGCATAAGTCCCAGCCTTACCAGCTCCCAGAGGGTCCTCTGCATTGAGTCCAACCAGGCCTCACTCCTCAGGAAGGCAGAAGGTTCCCAAAAGAGCTGTTGTCATCTCCTGCCTCTGCACCACACAGCAATTTGTGCTTGGGGTTCTGATTTATATGAAGAGGCTGGAACGTGGATCCCAAGATGCAGGAACCACATGCACCTTTGCAAAAAGTAGTGAGTAAAACTCACCGCCATGTATCGCTGGAAAAATACCTTCAGGTGGGACACTGGTGAGCAGTCTGCAAGGGGAGGATGCAGCCCAGCCACATTAGCCTATGTGAAGCCACTTTCTGAGATCTCAGCATGGCATTAAGATGCATCAGTGCTGCAACTCTCAGAGGAAATCCACTCTTCAAGTTATCCTGGGTGCTTTTTCGTGATGCCTGTCTTACTAGAGATGAATCAGGGAAGAATGAAGTACACCAGGCTTATTAACATTTCTTTAATTAGTAACAGAACAAAAATGTTTGGATTTTTACTGATTATTTTACACAGAAAACATTGGAATGATGTATCAGGTGGTTTTGTATCCATTTTGCTCTGTTTTATTTCCATGTAAAAATATACATCTGGTAAACAAGATTAAAAAAAATAGATTTTCACAACAAAATAAGTGCTTTGAGTACTAAAAATTCACTTGTGCACTTTAATGTTGGCCTAAATATTTACATTTTCAAGCCACATCCCCTCCCTACCCCCAAAATGGGCAAACCCCAGATTATAAATATCAGCTGTGTCTGGTATACAAAACTTTCCCAGAAAAAGGGCAGGAAACATAAACATAACACTGTGGTGGCTCAGACAATTTGATTTTAACTCCCCCCAAAACAGTAAAACAACAACAACAAAAAAAAAAACCAACCAAAACCCCACTTCAACTCTTGTCAAAACAAAAATGGCACAGTGAACACAACGCTAATTACCAGGCATTGCAAGCAGAAGGGGAAGAAATTTTGAGATGTAATACCTTTCAGGGAATAATGGCACAGACCAGGTAGCAATGGTATGCTTTCAAAAGGTCAAAAAGGTTTAAGAAGAACTGATCTTGCCTTTTTGGAAGAACAGGGTAGATTAGATGACTCTTAAAGTCCTTCTCCACGTGATTTACTATGCTGTACGGTTGGATAATGGGAAAAACAACAATTTCTACAGCCAGCATCTGCTGATCGTGAGCCAAGACAACATGTCAGGAAATGCTGAAATGTTGAAAATGTTGTTTTCTAGCAACAGCTTCTTCTCACTTTCTGAATCTTTTTCAGGTAGATTGTGCTGATCACACTGAAAAGTGGCGTAGTTCACCTCCTCTGTCATGGGGCCACCTTGCCCTTAGTACAAGCAGTGCTGGATGCATCTTAGAACATCATGAAGTTCCCTCTGCCAAGTGTGAAAAATCCTTCATGGGGAAAAATGGTCCCTTTGGTAAAGCATGGATTAGGGCAGGAGAGACATTCATAGCTCGTGGTTAAAAATGATACATTGGCAACTAACCCAATGAAGGCGGTTGGGATTGAATGTCACCAGCTTTGCAGAGCTGATCTCAGACGTTATCACAAACCCACTGCATGTGGGAAAGGTAACAGGCATTACTCGGTAGCTGAGGTCACACCTGCTCGCAGGGCAGGAATCACTAACAAAACATTTGCAGATGAGTGTAGCTGAGGACAAAAGAAGAGAAAAGGTAGCTGAAGGCATGTTATCAGACATAAGATTGAGTCTTAGAAGCCAGAGTGTGCAAAAGTCAACCAAACTTGCCTTGTTCTCCAGTGTGTCAGTGGCTTTCTAAGACAGGACCCATACAACAGAGACTGGGATCTATTAAAAAAAAGTCTGTCCAGAGATGTTTGGCAAGCTTGGGATTCAGCCCTGGCCCGAAGAGGCTCTTCTGCAGTTTTCATAGTTTGGTGAGTTGAAATGCCCAGAGCGAGTCTTTGGGAAAAGGTCTCCCACCACAGGGTGCCTTGTCCCATTGGGCTCCGAATGAGCCAGCTGAATTCGCCTGCCAAAATGCTTCAGTGGCAAATTCGTTCTGTCATTTCTTTCTGCATTGAAGTGGAAGAAAAAAGAAAGAAACAGTAAGTGCAAAAGATAGGTTTTCGTAGAGTGACATGTCAGGCAGTTTGGTAGGTGTCCAAAAACAACCCAAGGAAGCGACTGCGGGAGTCTCAGGGAGCGTTTCTCTATTTCCCATGCCACCCTCCTGGGAACTGCTCTGCCTCAGCAGCTCCTTCCTGGCATCCTTCTCTGTCTCTGTGGCACAAGGTTATTTTGGCTGTGCCCTAGCTTTGAGAGCAGTCCAAGGAAAGAGCGTTGGCTGAGATGTTGAAAGATGCAGGTGCTGTTCCTGACTCAGCCGCGGAGCAGCCAGACAAGGCGGTGCCGCTCTCGGAGCCTCCGTTTGCAGCTGCTTAGGGAGACGGGACACGGAACTGCTCCTGGCTCTCGCTCCAGGAGGTGACAACAGGTCACCCAGAGGACCTATGGTTTTGGCAAGGGAACCCACGGTCACACTGCAATGCAAATGAGTGCTAATAACAGAGGGCCACGGGAAACGTCCTGTGAGAGCCAGCTCTGTTTAGGCTAACAGACTGTTTTCTTTAGCTGGGACGGCATCATGCCAGCTGCATTAGGAAGGTGCCCAGCTTTCAGCTGGTGGAAGATGGTATTTGTCCTTAAGGAGCTCAACTAATAGCTTGCGAATCATGTATGTTGCTGCAGCGAGGAAAGTCTGTGATTCTCTCCGGCTCATCAGGTTCATGACTTGTGAATCTGCATGTGTGCACAGTCCCCCTCACACGCCCCAGAGAGAGGTTTGCACGTTAAAATGTACTCCCAAAATAGATATGAAGTAGGACTGGTCTGCGGAGAAGGAAGGACGAAACTGAAAAAAGAAGAACTAGGAAAGCAGGATGACCCTTGAGTAACCCTATCAAAGGCCCTTTAGTGATATAACCAATGTGGACAGAAGCCGCAATCTCAGCTCTTCAGTGCTGAGAGCTTTTTTTAAAAATCCTTTTTGGGGAGAGTGGCAAAGAGAGGGCTTCTCTGTAGGAGTAACATGCAAAATCACTGGAGCGCAGAACCCCTCCATCAAATGTAAAGCCAATACTCTGCCACAAAAACACATTTCAAACGGGAAGTGTCTGCAGACATCTCAGAAGGAAACAGAAGAGGGTGGTGAGAAGGCTGTGAACATCCTCTTGCAACAGCATCCCGCCCACCCCACTAGCAACAGCAGCCGTGAAGGGGATGGGTTAGGGCGGCCAGGGGACTGCCAAGCCACCCACGAACTCCTCAGGCCAGCCCCAAATATCCAAGGCATTCATCACACTCTGGAAATCCCCACCGCTCTGCCTTAGTACGTAACCAGCTGCTGTAACTCTGCCAGCGCTGCTGCCCAGCACCATGACCTGCCCTTGTCAAGGAAGCAAGTGCATGGCTTCTCTCTGCCCCCGTATTTCTTGGTTTGTTAAGAGAGTGAATCACTGCCTTTCACTAGCTCTGCCCGTACAAAGGACCTATCTCATTCTCGGCTCCCAAGATTTGCTGCTGGAAAATCACGTCCCAGAGAAGCTTGCCAAAAGGGAAACGGAGGTAGCAAAGGGAGATTCAGCCAGAGGCGGGCTTAGAGACCAAGAACTCCTTCATCCCACAATCCCAGTAATTTTTCTAAGCTATTAGAGCCTAACAGGACATTTGCTGGCTAGGGAGGTGCTGTGTTTTTCTTTCTTCTTTCTTCTGAATCTGAAAACTGGGACTCTTCAGTAGAAAGCCCACATCTAGAAAGTTCCAACCATAATACAGCATTCAGACCTGCTGTCTTGCTGCATATGTGCTCCCTCCACATGCTTGGTGGCCCTCCACAGTCATGTGCA
The DNA here is from genome assembly GCA_013398815.1 of Ibidorhyncha struthersii. Lineage (NCBI taxonomy): Eukaryota > Metazoa > Chordata > Aves > Charadriiformes > Charadriidae > Ibidorhyncha > Ibidorhyncha struthersii. Next base: position 205,597 of record VZSZ01003702.1, read on the forward strand.
GGGCCTCTGCAGTCAGGAGTCTCCTCTGTCGTGGGATTCATGTGGACTAACTGTCCATCTAAATGCAAGGTTAGGAGAGTTGTCTGGGATTATGAGGAAGTCAAGAGAGACTGAATCTCTCAAGGACAGCTCATCTCATCCCTACTGAGAGATTATTGCCTTTCCACAAACCTTGAGAACTTGCAAAAACTAAACCCTGCAGTCTTAGCTGAAAAGGAAGGCAGATGCAATGCACTGTCTGTCCTTGCTTAAGTGTCAAACCAGCAGATGAATCCTTCAGGACCTAAAAACACTTGGGAGAAGGGCAACAGTTATGGTGCAGCCCAGTAAGAAGGGGAATGAGCAAGCAAGTCACTCCCTGGGCCAGGGAGAGTAATTAGCCACAGGAAAGTGGACTGAGGTCAAGTGGAAAGTGCTGCAGTGGTTGGATGTTACTATTTGTGCATCCTCACAACTGCTGCTGAAGCAAAGCCAGAAGAGCATGAACACTGGGCTCCCCACATGCTCCACCGCACAATGAACCAGAGCCACGCCAGGTCCCGGGGGCTTATTGGAAAGCCCCTGGGATGCGCATGAAGAAACTTCCCATTATCGCTTTCCCTGCCTGCAGCAGAGAGAAGTGCTGTTGGAAGCTACTGCCTCAATCCAAAACACATGCAGACTTCAGGACTGATGGCAGTGCCAAGCTCCAGCCTCCCTGGGGTAACAGCATGGCCAGAAGGACCACTTTCCATTTTTGAAAGTTGTTCATAAGCTGCAGCAACTCATCCTTCCCTCCTCAACTCAGCACTGCATCCTGGCCACAGCCAGCCTCTGGTTGCAGGACGATGTCACACGCACCTACAGCAAGTCATTGCTTGGGGGAAGGAGGTCCTCCATGTGGTTGGGTCTGCTGTAGGGCTCGGATGCCAGGCAATGGGCACACCAAGAAATGAGACACAGATAGACCAGAGGTAAATGTGTGTCATTTCCTTGTAGTTTAACCCTGGTTGCATCACACAGGAAAATCTGTACATCTGAGATTCATCCAGACCCATAAATCATCCCATGTTGCATGTGAGTCACTGGCATTGAAAGCCTATTTAGCAATGTCAGCCTCTGCTTTGCTATTAGGTGCTAATTGTTTACATTAGCAAGCATCAGTCAAAGGAGATGACACCATTATGGGCTGTATATCAATGCTGAAGAAGTTTGTCATGAGGAGCGGTGATGAGGAAAACTAGCAGAGGACAGAGCGACGCTGAGCTGCCATTTTCTGGAGCTGAGGGCCATTGTGATAATATAGGTCACAATCAAACTCTGCGAAATAATTAATGTAGATGCTGTTGTCATTCAAGTCTCCCCTGATTAGATCATCATCTCTCCATCCCCCCATATCACCAGCAGAGCAGACAGGCAGCAAATTGACTGAGACAAATGAAAGCAGAGAAGGAGTAAAGTGCTTAGCACTTAGGGGCAGGGGCATATCCCCCAGCCCCCCCAGATACTCCTAAACAGGCAGCTCATGCTTGGACTTTTCTCAGTTATTTCTCTGTCCAGGATTAGATCCTCTTAGTCTTCCCTGGCTCTCTGCTGCTGGATTCCGCCTTTTCTGCAACCCAGCCCTTATCACAGAGCGCTTAACTACTGGGTTCCCTATTAATTCTTCTCCCCATTGCAACATGTCCTCCCTAGGTCAGACCACACTCAACCTGGCCTGTGACACACTTGCTTCTCTTACAAAACTATGTGCATTTTCTAGTTTACGTGCCTGGGCTGTCTGGCCTCTGCGTCCCCCTAGTCCTGCTGTTTTCAAGGACTCGCACTCTCTGCCTGGCTAATTACTTCCCAAGGGAGGCTGCAGAGAAACTTGGAGCTCCAGCGAGGCCTCTCTAGCTGTTGTCTGGAGCCGTGTGTTCTACTGGGGCTTGTTTTCCTGCAGCCTCATTGTAATTCACACTAGGATCTCAAGCAGAGACCTTAATCCGCTAATGAGAAAACTCAAGACTGTGGAGAGGAGACTCGAGCTCAGATCTGACCTCTGAAAGCCATGTGGACACAACTGGCTGAAAACACTTTGATGTGCAAATTGCATTAGAGCTACCAAGACAGTATAGAGGGACGCTATGTTACGGTGGTCCTGAGGATACTGAAGAGCGATTCGTAGACATGGCAGCCAAGGCAAAGTTTATGGAGGGTTTTCCAAGGGTAAACAGTTTCCTCAGTGTTGCTGGGAAGTTCTCGCTCAGAGGGCTGATAGTTACAGGACAGAAGACATGGGTGTGCTTATGAGGTAGGGTGGCTGAAAGAGCCCAGAGAGGGTGAGTGCACTGCTCAGAGTCCAGCCCCAACCTGAATCTACCAGTGCTGTGTTCAGCCCACGCCACTCTTACCCCCTCCACCTCCCCATCCCTGGGGCATCCTTACCAAAGGCTCCAGCTCCCGGTGGTCAACGAGGCTGAACTCTCTGATGAAGTAGTAAAAGTGCTTGTAGCAGGTGTTGACGTGAGCCTCAGCCCCCATGTTGATGATGCTGTCAAAGTGGTGGATGTAGACATGGACAAAGACACGGAAGAGGCGGGTGAGGATCTTAGTGCAAACTTGCTGGAACTGCTTGGGGAAAGGAACACCTGCAAAGCAGAAGCAAGTTGGAAGCCATTTGACCATTAAAAAACAAACAAGACCAGCTAGTGTTTAAATGTCACTGTTGTGCTTAACAGGCAGTCACGGATGAGGAGGAAGGACTCCTTTGGCTGATGGCAAGAGTGACAGCTACAGCAGGGCAATGTGCCATCTAGCTTTCCCTGCATACTTCCTCATTGCCCAACTAGCAATTTCACGCAGGCATGGTCTGAGGATTCGGGGAATTGCCCTAGGAGAGATTTTTCATCTAGTGGAGGAGGCCACGTCTCTCCACATCTGGCTCTATCCAGAGCAATCTGGCAGAGGATCCTTCTGCCCTCTCCCCCTTCCTTTCCCCTACAAGCCTGTGCAGGCATAGCGTAAGTCAAATTGTATTTACCCAGGTCTATGAACAAAACTAAACCTCCTCCCAGCAGAAAAGATACCTTCCCTGGTCCTCTGAATCAAAAGCATGGTTCATACTGTTTTTCTTCCTCCACACACCCTCAAACATCACTTCTGATGCATCAACAGAAACAGGTGCGGCTTCTACATTTTTTCCTGATCCGTGTTTCAAACAAATGTGCCATTAAAACAGGAAGAAAACTGCCCATCTTAATGATGCTTAGGTTGCAATTTCGTCACACCTGTATGATGCTCCCTCCTGAGATGTCCTCCCAGGTTGTTCAAGAATGGCATCCACCACACATTGCTCTATACTTTTGGCCATGTCCCACACAAGGACACAATTTCACACTGTACATTTCCATCCTGGTCTAAATGTACTGCTATCACAGTGAAAATCTCAAAGGTGTGATACAGTCAGTGTCAGCAAACTTGGGGTAAATCTCTAAAGGGAACGTGGCTGTGAAACCACAAACACATTTTTGGGGAGGAGGAAAATGAAACAACCAGAATTTGTTTTTCTGAAGCTTCTTCCTCTCCCCTGAGCAATTCAATGCAAATATGCAAAGAACAAAATAAAAACATCCCTTCCAATGGTTGTACCAGCCTCCTCCCTTAGCGTCTTACTAATGCAGCACATAACCTCTTAAAAATCTCTCCAAATAATCTCCGCTCAACCATGGCCAGCTCGCACATTTTGCACTGTGGAAAGCATCAGCAAATCTCTCTGCTAAAAAAATTAAATTTTATCTTTGAGCCTTCCTCCTCAGCCTCTCTAGGCAATTAAACAATTTTTTTCTCAAAGGCTCCTGGCAGTTTTGTTTCCCAGCAGCGGTGCCGTGCCCCTCTCCTCCGTGGGTGGCAAACACAAAGAATCCGTCCCTCCAACATCACGCGTGGAGCCTGTGTTTTCAATGGCCAGCGTTCGGAGGGTGCTGGGTTCCGTATCGCAGAATCTCTCACAGAAAATGATCTTTGGTCTAAACCAGTATCACCCTCAGCCCAGCCCAGTCTCGCTTTGCTTCGTGCACAGCGTGGGTGCGGCGGGCAGGGCAGAAGCGCGTGTGCTGATGCCACCGGCAGACGTCCCAGCCACCGCTTGGAGGAGGACACGTATCTCAGCTCAGCGTCACACGAACACGGAGAGGTGGTTTTGAGACTGATTCACGGCCGCTGCTCTGCATAGCCATGAGCACGCTGCAGCCCCAGGGCTGCTCCCGCAGCAGGGACCTCAGCGTGACCTGTTTCACTGCCAGCTCTAACAGATCCCATTAGGACTCTCTGGGAAAGGTGTTTGCATCTGGCAAAGCACAACCAGGCTCTCCCTGTGCCAGCAGCTTAGAGGTGGTACTGGAGACCTGCTTCTGCCCTGCATGCTTGACGGCGGAGCTCTCCTTGCCTGCCAGTCCGATAAGGGCAGGGATCAGAGAGAGATGTCGAGGTTTCCCTGCAGTCAGGAGGGACACGGTGCTTTATCAACGGCTTCATTTGAGATTTTTGCACAGACCAAGAATTTGCTGAGCAAATAAAAACTGTAATCACCCAGCTGGGGACTCAGACATGCCATTAGGGCGGCCCCTGCAGACCAGCTTTGAAAAACCAGTCAAAAAACATTTTTTTTAATAAAGAAAAATTCATCACAGTAAGTAATTTCCGATGAGCACACAATGCCGGGCCCCGGCTGGGGAATACACCCAGTTCCGAACCGCCTGTCTCCCTGGGACCAGAGGTGCCAGTTGCTGCTGGGAACTCAGCAAGGTGCCAGCAGGCAGACAGCAACGCATTGCTTGCCTCCAGTTTGTCACCCATCCCACTTGCTTAGTGCCTCCTCCAGTCGAAGAAGGCAGCGAGGAAGAAATCAGACCTGATCAGCCACCAGGAGTTTATCGCCAAGCTGCGAAGAGTGATAGTGAAGGAAAGCAGCAAACCTCAACCCAGCCCTGCGCTGTGAAACAAGATCAGACAGTGAACAGCAGATGAAAAGGATGTCAGACTCGCAGAGCTGATAGCTTCTATGGTCCAGATACTGCTGTTACATGAGCCACCTCCAGAGCTGGCAGATGGTGACAAGTGGCTTTCCACCCCTTTTGTCCTGAGGTTAGCCAGGAACTGTCTTGTCCTGTAAATCAGTTACCAGCAAGTCTTCATGGACCTGCTGGCAGCTGAGAGGCTTAGAGGGGAGACACCTCCAGCTACGTCCTGGGCTCTCCAAAAGCAGCTCTTGCATCAGGGAACAGAGATGTAGCACAGATCATAGAATCATTTGGGTTGGAAGGGACCTTTAAAGGTCATCTAGTCCAAGCCTTGTGGCCATTGGCAACTATGGGAGCTGCTGAGCTAATGATGCCTGGAAAGATATCACCGAGCTGCCAGGACCTACAAGTACCGTTCTGGGCTACCCCACCACTGTGCTTTCACATGAACCCAGCAGCAGAATCGGCTCCTGGGAGGTGAAGCTGGGCTGCTCTTCTTTGTGTCCATCACAAGGTGTCAGTGTGTGGCCATCCCCGCCAGACATGGCCGAGCTGTGGTGGTGGCTAGCAGTCACCAATGGACTTCTACCCGTCACGTCTCACCCTACTGTGTCATGAAACCTCCACCCACTATGGTCCTTTGGGTTCAGGGATTACTGGGATTCCGGCTCTGGCTCTTTCTCCCTGCATCACCCCTCTTACTCACACGCACGCTGGGGGAAGCACGGGCAGCCCCAGCAGCACAGGGCACAACCCCGCAGCCATCGGGTCCTGCTTCCCATCCCCATGCTGCAGCCACGTCTGCGCCTCCTGTGCCAGGACCCTCAATACAGACTACGGATGCTCGACTGGACCCTACATCTGCCATGGGGGCCTGCAGTGGTTGATCAAAGCGCTTCCCTGCAGGAAGGAAGCAGGGCGGATAGCTGATAAGCAGCTTGCCTCCGCCAGCAGCAGTCATGCCTCGCTGCTGATCTCCAGTGACTTGGAAAGCAACTCAGGGCAGCCCCAGCAGGCACTGGCCACGCTGGCAAGGAGCTGGAGAAGTTCCCCATCCATTCGCCCACAGCTGGAAGGAAAGGGCTCTCCAGTAAAGGCTGCATCCGACCAACCCAGGGAGAGCAGCAGAAAGATATGGCTTGTCCTGGGTCACGGCTGCTGGCGCAGCGGATGTCCAGCAGACAACGCATGTGACATCCTCTCCAGCGCACGAGGGGACACAGCGAGAGGAGGCTGTGCCTCCTCCCTGCAGCCAGGCACGCATTGCAGCCAGCACATCCCAGCAAGGGGAAAGCCCTGGGACAGGGATCGCCACACTGGCCATGCACCTACCCTGCCCTTGCAGACGTTCAGCTTTAAACGGAGCAGCCACGTCCCTGTACGTTCACGTCGGAGCCATCCTGGCTGCTAGGAAGGGTCACTGCGTCAGCAAGGGGCGAGCAACAGGGCCCATTCTCTGAGCGCGTGGGGCAGCAGGCTGCTCCCACCATGGCTCCCACCTCCCTGCCAGGCTGGGCCAGGCAGGTCAGCATTACAGCCCGTGGCAGAGACCCCATGATAGAGGCCAACGTGCTGATAAGTGGCACTTGAGAGCGGGGCAGTGGTGGCCCTTGCTTGGGGGCCTTCATCTGTCTCAGAGGTGGTGCATGGTAGCACAAACCAGCAGGAGTAGCAGCTTGGTGGGACAAAGGGATGAGGCTGGTGGGACTGGCTTGGCATGGCTGAGATGGCCTGTTAGCAGAAGTATGGCAGGCCAGGGCAAAGTCAGGATGGAGCCCCAGGTTTTGACAAACCACCCTGGCAGGGTGACGCTGCTTGGGTTTGCTTCACCCTCTCCAGCCCTACACACATACGGGGACCCTGCAACACCATCCCAGTGCATCCCACTGATGCTGGTCTCAGCTGCCCTAAGGGACAGCAGAACACCACAACCCCACCCCCCCACCCTGGGCTGATTTAAAGGCATTGAAATTACCTTTACATTTAATTCACTGGTGCTCACCATCCAGCAACCCTGGAGAAAGCAACGGCAACCCCACAATCTGGCAGGCGGTAGCCCCCCTCTGACTTTTCCTGCATGATGAGTGATGAGGAGGGGACCACAGGATGCAACGTGAGCTCGCTCAGATGCCGGCAAAAACATTTATACCAAAGGTCAGCTCTTTTTCTCCACCCGTGATCACAGGCGTGCCACTACCCAGATGCTGGACACAGACGAGACAGCCGGCAGCTGGGAGCTTCGCCTGTCCCAGGGCAGAAACGCAGCCAGATCCCAGGGGGAGTGGAGCAGAGCAGCCATCCACAGCAGTGGAAAAGGGAGAACCATGCCCGTGCTCCAAGCCAGGGCCAAAGCTGTAAGTACAGCAGGTACAATTTCACTTACTGCAACACAGCCAGGGCGCTGGTGAGCAGCGTGACTCACAACCCTGAAATGATTTAGCACCTTCAGTTTATCTTGGATGTTTTGCTTAAAAACCCCAAGATGTGATTTAATGCTCCGAGAAATCTGTTTTCCCCACTCTGTGCTGATCGCTTCAAAACATAAGGAAACCATGTGGGACCACGTGTAAAAGGAAATGAAAATGAGAGGTGACAAAGTGCCTGCGCTTATGGTAAGGGACTGTGAATGGCTCTTGGATCTTTCCTGCCATCTCTCCTGTCCCTAACCCTTGCGCTGCAGCCAATTTAATTTTTTCGTGATGAATCAGTACTGGGAAGCTATTTCGCTTCTTGGCAATTGTATTTTTTTCCTCTGCAACAGCAGTAATTCAATGAACTACGTGATGAATTATTGTTATTGTTGTTATTTCTCAATTCCATTTTGGCCACCATGGTGTTCGGTGATTCATTTTTTCCTAAAAATAAGTCTTTAAAGCCCCATTTAAAACTAATGGTGTGATGGCGGCTGCAAGCTGGTGTGGTGTTAATTTTGGAAGAAAACAGGCAGAAAAAAGAAGACAAATCATGTCAGAAAAATAACCAGCTGAGAGAATGGCAATAATTAGCTGAATTCTGAACATTTTTCTCCTGTTGTTATGGGGAGAAAGTATCGGATAATTTCGCACCAAGTTTTCTCTGTTTTTTATAATTGTTTTGGGACCGTGCTTGAATGGCAGAGCCTGAGTTTTGAAAAGCTTTCCAAGAACTGTTCCAAAATCTCCCATGACTGATGCTCTTTAGAGCCGCAGGCACATTTGGCAGAGAGCGCGGGGTGTTTCCGGCGCTGGGTCTGGTCCAAACTCTGCGTCTGTGCTGGTTTAATAACAGAGAGGTTTCAGCAGCTGCGATGGTGCTGATGGAGGATGCCTGGCCTTGTGCCACCGGCAGCCTGGTGCTGGGCTGACTGGTGCAGATACAGCCAACCGCCACAGGCCCTGCAAACCCCATCCACCCAACCCTCCTCCCCAGCAGCAGCTCCCTAAAAAGCAGGCACCACGGGTCAGAACGATTACCAGGAGGAGTCAATATTTTCCAGGTGGTAATTTGTTCATGTGGCCACTCACTGATGAAATCCACTGATATAGTTTTACCAGCTGGTAAAAATACACCTGTAGAATCATTCATTCTTCTCCCTGCATGGGAACAATGCTTATTCTCCATTTAAATGTATTTTTCAGGACAGTTACTTGGTTGGAAGAATGGAAACAGAGTGCTAGCATATGCAAACTGATACGGGACGTCTGGGAAAGCTGCTGCTGCTGTAGATTTATAGCGATCAGGTTGGCATAGCTTACCCCTTGCAGGGATTTGTCTCATCTTGATCAGCAGACAAACAGGTTTCCGCTCCAGAGGAAGGATTATACAGCAAAGCCTTTAAGGGGGACCGAGCTCTGCAGGTGGATTTCCCTGGGGAAGACACCATATCTCCCCCCGACCCTTGCTGTGGTATGCACAGGGCTTGGCAGCTCCCCCCCACCCCCCACCCCATTAAACCACCACAAGGATTTTCTACTGGTGCAAGTGTGCCGTCCGAGGGCTGAGATCCTGCTGGTGAACTCTGCCAGGTCACGAGCTGTCTGCTGGCATCAGGCTCCCTTGCTGCTGTTTCGGATGTCAGCTGCCCTTCCGGCCTCGCTGCAGAGCCGGCACAACCTCTGCATCACCCAGTTTGGCTAAACCGAAGGTGTCTATCACTCAGGTCACTCTGCTCCCCTCCCACCTCTGACATGTGCTGAAGGACCAGATGCTTTAGTGGCGCAAATCAGCCCAGCTCTGCTCTGGTCACTGGAGCTGTGCCCATTTCACCCAGCCAAGGTATCCCATGTGATGCCAAAGGACGTGTGAGCCCACAAGCCAATGAACCACCTCTGCTCTTTCCATTTCTCAGGAAAGACATGGACCTGTTGGAGCAGGTCCAGAGGAGGGCCACGAAGATGATCAGAGGGCTGGAGCACCTCTCCTATGAGGACAGGCTGAGAGAGTTGGGGTTGTTCAGCCTGGAGAAGAGAAGACTCCAGGAAGACCATATTGCAGCCTTCCAGCACCTAAAGAGGACCTACAGGAGAGCTGGGGAAGGACCTTTTACAAGGGCATGTAGTAATAGGATGAGGGGGAATGGCTTCAAACTGGAAGAAGGTAGATTTTGAATAGATATTAGGAAGAAATTTTTCACCTTGAGGGTGGTGAGGCACTGGAAGAGGTTTCCCAGAGAAGTTGTGGAAGCTCCATCCGTGGAAGTGTTCAAGGCCAGGCTGGATGGGGCTTTGAGCAACCTGGTCTAGTGGGAGGTGTCGCTGCCCATGGCAGGGGGGTTGGAACTCAATGATCTTTAAGGCCCCTTCCAACCTAAACTATTCTATGATTCCCAGCTGAGCCTCCCAGGGTGAAGGATTTCCCCCTTCTGACCCACGAAATTCCTCCCCGTTAACTGTCAGGACGGCTATGAGTGACTGAGCCCCACTGAATCACGTGCAGCTTCAGGCTTTGTAGCTTTTGGATGGAGAAGGATGCTGAGGTTAGCCTCAGGCAACATCAGCAAGTCTGGGAAAAGCTTGCTGTTTCTAAAAAAAGAATGAAAGTCTCTTTTGTCTGTGGTCAGGTGGCCTTAGCCAGGGAAATCTTTGTGCTGGGACGGTTTTAGGGCACATGGCAAAGAGGGGCCAGGAGGCAAAGCTGAGATGCACACAGCTCATGAAACACCTGCCAAGATGGTGGTCAGCCATGGACCTCTCCAGTACGGGCAGGAGTGGAACAAACCTTCATGCTAAATCCCATCTCTACTACTGATATTGAAGAGCCTCACATCAGCCCCAAAGCATGGAATTTATTTTTCCTTCCATCACTTTGTCAGACTTCTCCCCCTCCATAAAACAGTTCACATCTCCCCTGTGTCCTCTCAGTGCCTTATTTCCCTTGTCCTGGGTCCCTTCCCAAGGGGCTGGCTCTTCTGGAGGGAGGCTGAGCATCTCCATGGGCTCGCCCTGGCCATTGTCCCTCAGCCCTGCGTCCCTCCCCGCTGCGCGTCCCCCAGCCTCCCCCATCATCCGGTGCAGCGACGAGGATCAGCCCGTCGGGAACGGGCGGATGTGACATTTCCCTACAGCCAAACACCTCCATCTTCTGAAATGCCAGAGCTGCCGAGCAATTACCCGGCGCACAAGGCAGGCCAGTGAAAGGCAGTTAATTGGGGACAGACTGATGACAAACTGCCACCGGCTCCCTCCTCTCTGTGCCTCCCACAACAGTGGGAGTGTGTTTTAGAGTGTGATCGCGGGCTAAGTTCCCTTTTACATGTACGAGGCCAGAAGCACCAAAACACGCCAGCATGGGGACTGGGACACTCAGGAACATGAGGATCACCCCCCCAGAAAGGGGCTTGGAAGACGGGCCCTGGGAATGGATTTGGAAGAGAGAAAAAATGGGTTTGCCCCACGACCACCTGGAACCAGCCTGGATTGCGCCCAGAACTATCCCCATGCCAAAACAAAAGGAGAAGTGGAAACCAGAGGCAGCAGCTGTCCCTCCCCATGTCAGGATGCGTTACACCTCGGAGGGAGAAGTGCCAGAAGTGGGGTGAAAACCAGCAGGACCAGAACTGTACTTGGCTTTTGCGCCTCAGAAGGAGACGTGGGAGAGTGGAGGGGTGCTGTGATGCCGCCGTCCCTCCGTGGCTGCCTGTTTGCTGCAGTGTTAAGGCTTTCAGCTGCTATCAAGCAGCATCACATCCCAAATCCCACGTGAAAGGCAGGAAATTGGACCAGGACACTCTCCTTTCTGGCCAGAGGCAAAACAGAGTAAATCCACGTGTCTGCCCCTGCTTTTAATGGCACGCAGAGCTTCTCCTTGGGAACAAGCCACCTCGGGAAGAGGAACACCCAGCCCGTACCCTGTGGCTCCCGTTTTGCCCCCCTGGCAGCAGTGAGCCTGTGCCCAGCTGCAGCCAGAATCAATGGGGACTTTGTTGTCCCCAGCAAAGCTGGGGCTGCTGGCACAGAGTGTCCTGCACTGACACTGTCAGCCAGCCACACTTCCAGCCTCCTCCATCCGCCGGGATGCGTGGAGCCCACTGAGCCCACGAGAGAGGGATGCCTCCATGGCACAGTGAATGCCCCCGGTGAATCCCAGGGGCTGACTCCCCCGTGCGCCCCGAAGGCAGCCTGGCTGCCTGTCCTCCAGCATGAGGATCTGGCACTGCGCTATCCGGCCTGAGCCACACCGCCGGCGAGGCGAAGAAGGCAGTGAGCGCCTGCAGGTCTCGGCTTCAGGTGATGGAGGGAGAGAGAAAGAAACCCCCAGAAAGGGAGTTGTACCACCCTAACCCCAGGCAAAGCCAGTGCAACCAGGTCAGACCAGGGGTCTGGGGGATCACCCCATCCCAGAAAGCTGAAATTAAGAGTTTGGCACAACCAGCCCGCAGGCACCACCGCCCTCTTGCTTGCAGAGAGCCGGGACCCCTCTGAGCCTCCGAGGGCTGGAGACTTTGACGAAAAAGACACACAACTAGATGTTGCAGCACAGCCAAATGGGGCTACGACAATTAGTGGCAGCATGTATGTGGCGTATTAGTGAAAATCCTGAGCCTAAACTGCACTGATTTCACATGGCTCTGTCAGCTGTGCTGCTTGCGAAAATGGAAAAGGTCAGGCAAACTTGCAAAGCCAGGCGTTCCCCCCAAAGCTCCTTAAATCTTCTTTTACATTCAAGTAGTTTTGTGTTTCATCTGTAAAGCAATAGCTCCGAGGCACGACCTGAGGCTCTGGCAGCCCCATGAGCCAATGCGTCAGCTCCAGCCCTTGAACTCATCTCCCCAAACTACAAGAAAGCAGCCGAGTTACAGGGCTAACATCAGCCCCAGCAGCTGCCAAGCACTGCAGGTCTGCAGCAGAGGGGTTGGTTTGCAAGCTGTGTTGCTTTTGGCAGCTGCTGCAAGCTCCCGAAGCCCAACTTTTTAAAGGGATGCATCGTACACGCTGGGGGTCGGCAGCTGGAAAGGCCAGATCCTGGGTCAGGCATCTCTGCTTGGACAACGCCTCAGCTAGACAGCAAGATGTGATGTATAATCAGGGCTGAGATGAATTAGCAGAGATGGAAAGAGAGTTGAGAAGTGGAGCAACAAGTTGGGACAAGGGTTAGACCTCAGGAGCATGAACCTACCTGGAGAATCAGAAAGAAATCACGTTGGTTAGTCAAGAGAAGAGCACACTGCAGACGTGTGATGACCACCTCCAACCAGCCCTGAGGCTCAGCTCCTCGAGGAAGGGCAAGGAAGCTGATGACCTACCAGCCCTCTTTTCTCACAAGCACAGAATATGGGGAAAAATTAAAGCACAGAAAAGGAGAGCATCATTTTTCCACACCTGCTACGAGCTGGACGAGGAATCCCAATCTCAATTTGCAGCAAGGGGGTGGACACTGAGGAGGAAAGGGCACTATCCTTGGGATCACAAAGTTCAGCAACACTAACCATAAAGCGCACCAGTGGCTTGGGAAAATGAACTGGTTCCAATCCCAGCCTTCCCGCAAAGAACCAGAACACACTCACCTATCCTGGTGGGGAAGATATCCTCGTTGTTAATGAGCATCTCGATCCAGTCCATCAGCATACACATGTACTGTGGGGCAGACAGCTTGGTCGGCTTCTTGTATTTGCTATCGTCCTGCCACCTGTACTCGTATTTGAGCCCACCCGACATGATGGGGCAGCTCTTCTCCGTGCAGTACTCCGACATGGTGCCGTAGATGAGGTTGATGCGGTTGAAGAAGTCCACCACGTGCACGGCGATCCAGTCATTGATGCTCTCGCCGGGAGGCAGCTGCACCACCGCTTTCAGGTCCAGCCCGGACTTGAGGGAGGCCTGGGCTTTCTTGTACAGCTCGAAGCGCTGAGTGCCCGGCTCAAACTTCTTTCGAGGACGAAAAGTTTTGTCTTTGTTGAAGACTTGCTTGAGACACAACGCCATCATGGGCAGGGCCAGCCAGGGTGAGGGCAGAGGCTCAGCGCAACGTGAAACCCAAGGCTGGGGGTCTTCAGGCGTCAAGGTTTCTGGGAGGAGAAGGAGAAATTTTGGTCACCTATGAAGGCAGCTCCACGTGTGGGCACGCTTGCAGGGACAAACCTGGACGCTGGCTGGCTCCGCTGCTGCGGCAGCACACGGGGATGGAGATTTGGGGTGAGCTCCCGGCCCCTCCACAGCCAGCGGGGTGACCTGGAGCAGCTGCTGCCACCTCACACAGCAGCTCCCGGCACTGGAGAGGGTGAGCGCTGCCACACATGTCCCGTGCAGAGCTCCATGACAGACAGAGCCCTTCCTCCCTCCTGAGTGCCCTGGGAGCTCGTCAGGGTCCAGCCAGCCTCTTACCTCCGGGGCTTTTATCAATAACTGCTGCAATAAAGTAAGAGTCACGATATCAGTGAAGCTCACCAGCTCAGACAGCCCCAACCTGGTGGCCCTTTCCTCTTCCAGCAAAGGGGAAGCGTCTCTTTCCCAGGGATTTCTCCATACAAATAACCCCCGACCCTGCCGTGGCGGCTGGCAAGCGATGCCCTGGGGACCGCGCTGCAACCACAGCTGGCTGTGGGTTCACACAGCCCCGGCATCGAGATCAATGGGAAAAGGGGGGGGGTATTTTTGTTGTTCTGCCCCGTGTGTTTGTTCAAAAGAACAAAAACCACGTGCGAAGAAGGGAAACGGCAGCCCAGCACAGCAATGTGACGTGCCAGGATGCGGCCATCCCTGCAGGCGTGCACACAATGCACACAGGAGCCGCCTGGGTGGTGAGTTGATGCTCGGGGTGACCTGGTCTGGAAGTCATCGCTCTGCAAAGCGCTGAGCTCACCCCTTCCTACCCAGGGTTAGCAGCACAGACAAGGACTGCGGTATTTCCCCTTTTTCTTCTTTTCCCCCCTGAAGCTCCTGTGGGAATCCCGTTCGCCCCAGGCTGCACCGGACAGGCTGAAATACACCTGTGCATTTAGTAACCTGCGCTCATCACCGGTAGTGCCGGTAGTGGTAACACAAGATCAAGGTGACCTTGTGCCAAATGCTTTGATAAGGCTTAGGGAAGAGAAGGGCCTCCAACAGCCTCCCCCTGATGGCAGGAGATGGAGAAAGAGTTAAAAAAGGAAGAAAAAGATTCATGGAAAGGGGAAGTGACTTACCCAAAGTCACGAGGTGGAGGCAGTGGTGCCCAAGCAAAACTTGGGTGCACGTTCATCATTAAAAAGACAGCTTTTAGCCAAAACCTTACTATATAAACTCTGCTTTCTAAACTTAGTCCTGAGCCACAAGTAGGTCCTATTTTGCCCAGCAGGAACCAGTTAAAGACCTTGCAAGAGAAACCCTGTGGTCCTCTCAAAGCCCAGCCACAGGGGCATCACTGGGAGGCAGCAGGACATAATGACCGCCCCAAACACCGGCAGGATCTGCCCTGCGGGGGTTTTTACACCGCAACCAGCATGCAGTTGTGAGGGGAAAACCCTGGTGTGGGTGCAAACTCTGGTGTGGGTGCAAACCCTGGCGTGGGTGCTGTTAGTGCACTAACCGCAGCCTTTCCCGCAGGCTGGAGCATTGCTTTGCCACCGTTACGCACTTCACAGCATGGTGGTACCAAACCCCGCCATGCTCTGCTGTACCCAGGTACAACCGGACCTGGAACCATATGTTTTTTAAGTGCTTTTTGCCCCAGGGAGGGGGTCACAGCCATCACACAATGTTATGTAGTATGACTTTAATACCGGGGTATCTGCAAACCTTCTCCAGATCACATTGCTGGGTGGGATTTTAATGGCTCCAGCCCTGTTGTCCTCATTTATTGCCGAAGGGCAATGACTGGGGGATGTTTCTCAGGGTGCTTTTTCCTCCCCTGCCCCAAGCAGCTGGCTCCAACCACGTCAAAGAGCTTGTTCCCCACGTCAAAAAAAAAGCACGAGCTCTCCAAAATGCCAGCCGATGGAGAGAGCTGGCGTCACGTCATGACTCCTACCTGTCCGGAGGGGAAGGGTTTCTGGTATGGCAGCCCCGAGGGAGCCCAGCGGAGGCCAGGGGACTCCGGGCACAGCGAGGCTGTAAAGAAAAGCCCTTATCCAGGGCCTCCCACCCGGCTGTCACATATTCAAGGCACATCCTGTTGATAACACCTCTAAAAAAAAAGCCTCCCGGGGAGTTTGCTAATGCATAACATTTCTAAATTACATACATATATATACATATATATTTATATATAACTACTGCAATCCTAGTATAACTACTAGATCCTAATCTAGTAACGTAGGAAATGCTGGGATACCCTTTGGGATGAGGCATCCAGCAGGGTCTGCCCGCATGGAGGTAGGTGTGATGGGGCTGAGCAGTGCCCGGCCCTGCAGCCAGAGTGGGAGGGAGGGG
>VZSZ01003702.1:227216-244720 GCA_013398815.1 Ibidorhyncha struthersii
GGCACCCCCGCTCACGGGTGGGTACCCACACCCACGCACCATTCCGGGATGCTGAGGTCCTTTTTTGGCACGCATTCCCGTGCCGCCGGCTGGCTCCAGGCTTTCACAGGACAGCAACGCGCTGGGGGGAAAGGAGATGAAAATCCTGCAGTGTTTCCCGCTCCCCCCCCTTGTCTTTTCCACAGTCCTTTTCCCTTCGTCCTTTCCCCCCACACACACACGCTCTACACGCACACAAAAATCAGCCGGGGGTTTCAGTGCCAGGCCAAGCTGGACGCCGTCCAAAGCAGAAAAGCCAGAGAGAGGGGGAAGAGAAAAAAAAGAAAAAAGCAGAAAAACTTTTCGCTGCACAGAGCAGACTTACTTTCTGGCAGTCTTGGCAGTGGGGTGAGCTCTGAAGCGCGTTGCGGTATTTAAATACCGCTCTGTGAAAGTGAGCCTGCGCCAGCACGCTCAGCGCTGAGAGGAGCACCCAGCCAGCGTGGGATGGGAGCACCCAGCCAGCGTGGGATGGGAGCACCCAGCCAGCGTGGGATGGGAGCACCCAGCCAGCGTGGGATGGGAGCACCCAGCCAGCGTGGGATGGGAGCACCCAGCCAGCGTGGGATGGCTCGGCGCGAGCTGGGACTCTGCTCTGGGGTCAGAGTCCCCGGGTGGGGATTTAAAACCCGTGGAGCATCCCACGCGTGATGCTTTTATGGGTGTTGCGGCGGGGCGGGAGGCAGCAGCGCGGCCCTGCTGCTGACGGTCGCACGTCTTTTCCCAGGGGAGCAGCCCGGCTCGGCCGCGGCGAGATGAGATGCTTGTGTTGCTGGAAACGTCTGCAAATTGTTTGTCACTGGGACAGTTCTAGCCAGGGAAAAGGTTTCTAGGCTTTGCTTGAATGTGTGCTGAACTCGGGTTCAGCCAAGCATTTGCCAGTGATGGGGCGAGGTGGGGGTTAAGGAGCAGCAGGAGTGTGAGAAAGGAAACCACAAACCCTGCAGAGGACGGGAGGATCTGGCCGCAGGAAGGTCTGCACGAAGCAGGAGGGTTCAGGTTTGCCTCCCCGAGCCCCGCCTGGCTTCCCCTGCGGCTGCGCATTTACCTTCCGCCCCCGTGCAGACCGTGCACCCAGCAGGACGCATCTCTGCAGGATCTGGAGTCCTTCCCCCGTAACGGGGCTTCTCAGATGATGCCGGGGTTTGACCTTGAGGCACAATGTTCAGAGACACTCTTTAAAAATAAAGGTACCTGCCCGGTGATGGCAAACACCCTCGATTTTCCAGCAGCCTCCCAGAGCAGATGGCCACGATGGAGCTCAGCCCGGGCCCTACACGGCATCTGCTCTGCCGTCCTCCCTCTCCCAGGGCTGGGGCAGGACCCAGCACAGCGCTGGTTTTGTGCAGGTGCAGAAGAAACTATTTGTCACCTGCAGCAGCATCTTATTAGGAGCAAAGAAGACACGGAAACGCCCCTAGCACCAGGCAGCAGCTGCTAGCAGATTGCTTTCGGCCGGAGCCAGAGGGAATCGGGGCTTGTGCACCCCAGCAGCTTTCCTGCCTGTTCCTGTTTGGGACACGGCTGACAGGCAGGTTGTGGGCCAGGTGATGGGAGAAGGACGCACCGAGGACACGCGGGATTCACCCGTGCTTGGCCCCCACTGCAACATGAGGTGGCCGAGACGTCTCTCGCCTGCAGCGTGTTTCTGCAGAAAAGGTAAAACCTGGAGGCAAAGCACCCTGCGCTCAAAACTCGGCTCCTGGGGTGGAAGGAGAGCACGAGCTGACAAATTCATCAGTCCAGCTGCTTCCCACCACCATCATCAGCTAATTCAGTACAACAGCCGTAACCCGAAAGCTCGGCTCTGTGTGTACATCCTCCCCAGGACCTGAGGGCTGGTTGACGGAGGCAGAGCCTTTTCCACATCAGCCTGGCCCAGCTCCTGAACAAATCTCTCACAGTCATTGCAGATGGCCTCAGGTCGAAAACCAGGATCTGGAGCCCAGCAGGCTCCTCCTGGCCGCTGGGGAACCAGCCCCGTGCCCAGCTCCAGCAGGTTCAGGCAGCAGCAGCTCCGCAAGTCTTCTTTGGGCACCCGGGGAGTGTCCCCAACATGGGATACTCCCTACTCGCACGTTGCAGCTGCCCCAAGTCCCGCCAAGGTCTGAGCAACGCTGCTGCCCTCCACCCCGGGGACCCGGTGCGCACCAGCGTCCACGCTCATCCCTGAGCGATGTAGGAAACTGCGAAACGGCCTCGGACCTCGTGAGCGGGAGGCAGAGGTCTGCGGAGCAGATGTAACTCCCGACAGCTAATGCCAAGCCAGGAGGAAATTTTCAACTGAAGCCCCAGCAAAAAATGGGCACAAATCCAAAACTGAGGGGGCTTGGCCGTACAGCAAAGATCCCGGAGGGAACTCACGGCCAGGATTTATGTCCAGGCAAGACGGAGCCAAAATACTTAGAGGCAAGATTGGGGTCCCTCCCACCCTCAGCGGTCTGGAGCCAAAAGAGAGGGGCCAGGAAAAGAGCACGAGGGCTGAAGTTGCATCAGCTGCAGCCCTGCAAGTTCGCTGGAGTGAGCAGCGTCTCCTGCTCAGGGAGTTTCCCCCTCGCACGAGGCTTTGGGTTTTGGAAACCACACAGAGCAGAGAGCCCACGGTCCCGGAGCCGCCCGGGGTCCCAGCTGTGGGGAGGGAGGGCAGGAGTCACTTGGGAGAGAGGAAAAAGGTCCAAGGGGCAGGTCTGGGGCAGGAGGGATGTGTTATTGTGAAGAGGGCATTTGTCTGCCCCGGAGGAAGGAAGAGGGGGGGTTGTCCCTGCTCCCGCAGGCAGGTGCATGGCTGAATTTATCCAGGGGGAAGGAAGCAGGGAAGGAAGCGAGCCCGGAGAGCTGGATGGCTCCATCAGACCTCATGGGCGGTCACGGAAAGAGGCCCAACGGCGATGCAGCTTCGCGCGGCTCGGCAGGACACAGCTGCAGCGGGGCGGAGGGATGATGGTGAGATGAGCTGAGCCCCCCAACACGGCACCCCACCGGCCGGGGAGATGCTTGTGCCCAGGCAGGGTTTGAAGGCTCCACGTGCCTGTGCAGACCTCGACACACAGCAAAGGCATCAGTGGGTTTGCTCCGGTTGTTCCCAGAGAGGCAAAGGACGTGCCCAGAAAAGTTTGCCTCGGCTACGCAGCGTCAGGAACAGCCAGTTCCTCCTCCCCGCTCCACCGAGTCCTGTGCAAGCTCAGGGATAGGGAATGGGAACTTCCTCAGCCGCGGATCAGAGGGGACTGGAATCTTGCTGTCTGCTAAAGCACAGGGGAGAAAAAAAAGAAAAAACAGGCGCAGATGAAAAAGCACTGGAGTCAGCATTTTAAGCGAGGGTAACAACGTCATCCTTCAATCTGCACTTCCTTGACTGCTGTGACAGCCGCCTTTCACAAGGCAGGGCGTCTCCCCCGGGAGCAGGCCGGGCTCTGGCTTTCCTGCTGACGCGGGGGTACATCTCCCCGGGGTGACAGGTGTGGGTGGGCAAACCGGGTTTTGAGATGCTGCGAAAAAGAGCCTTTGGCTGTAAAACTTGCTCCACGGCTCCAAGAAGAAACTGCTGCCACATCCCTGGCCCTGGGCTCTCCCCCAGCCGGAGGCAGACCGCATGGAGGGAAGGAGGTGACTCCTGCAGCACCCGGTTCCGCTGTGAAGACCCTGGCCCACAGGTGGGTGGAAATCAGCAAAGCGACCTGGAAAACAGCTGTGGAATGTTTGCCCTCCCCAAGGCAACCCATCTAGGATCCAGGACACCAGGCCAGGGGAACAGTTGGTCTATGAGCAGCCCACCACGTTATCGATCTGGGTATTTAATTATTTTTTTTTAGCACAAAACTCACCCCGAACTCACAACACTGAGCAGACGCGCTCATGCAAGCCGCGTGTGTGCCGCTAGCTCAGAACAAGGAGACAAACCTTCCCTCTAGCGGCTGTACGGCACATTAAGTCTCGTAGTCACCTTCTCTCCCCGCGTCAAGACCAACAGCGTTATTTTCACCAGCTCCTAGGCTCAACGCGGATCCTCTGTGCATGAGATGTCCTACAGACAGGCCGAGGCCGTGCCGGGCAACCAGCAGGACGGTGCGTGCACAAGTGCATCCCGGGCACCAGAGAAGCCACGCAGCCAGGAAAGACCGCTGGCCTGTTTCTGCAGCAAGGATGGTTTGTAGGGCCAATTCTTCAGCTGCGTTACTCCCCCTTACAGCAAGCCTTCAGTGGGATGGAGGATCGGGTCTAGAGTTTCTCCAGGACCTTTTTATTACAGGTCTTTATCTCAGTTTCAGCCTCATCGCCACCACAGCAGCAGCCAGCACAGATCTGACTGCGCTGCTCAAGTCCTAACTGTAGCACAAGCACACACATTAGCACATACATTTCCAAAGGGACTAAGAGCTTCCACTTTTCCATTTACAAATTAGGGAGCTTATTCACACCCTGTCAAACTTGCAACCCTACAGCTGGGCCACCCAACAGTGAACCAATTCTATCGTCTATGACCGAGATGCTCTGATGGTGCAACATGTCAGACTAGAGAGCCATCTGCTGTTATAACCTGTATTCCTACATGACGGGATTGAGTGCACTCTCAGCAAGTTTGCCAACACCAGCAAACTGTGTGGAGCATTCGACAGGCTGGAGGGGAGGGATGCTGTCCAGAGGGACCCGGACAAGCTAGAGAGGTGGGCCCATGCAAACCTCATGAAGTTCAACAAGGCCAAGTGTGAGGTCCTGCATGTGTGCTGGGGCAGCCCCAAGCATAAACACAGACTGGGCAGAGAATGGACTGAGAGCAGCCTTGAGGAGAAAGACATGGGGGTGTTGGTTGATGAGAAGCTCAACATGAGCCAGCAATGTCTGCTCGCAGCCCAGAAGGCCAACTGCATCCTGGGCTGCATCAAAAGGAGCATGGCCAGCAGGTTGCGGGAGGGGATTCTGCCCCTCTACTCCACTCTGGTGAGATCCCACTTGGAGCACTACATTCAGTTCTGGAGCCCCCAACATAAGGACATGGACCTGTTGGAGGGAGTCCAGAGNTCCAGAGGAGGGCCACAAAGATGATCAGAGGGCTGGAGCACCTCTCCTATGAGGACAGGCTGAGAGAGTTGGGGTTGTTCAGCCTGGAGAAGCAAAGACTCCGGGGACACCTTACAGCAAGTTTCCAGTATCTGAAGGGGTCCTACAAGAAAGCTGGAGAGGCACTTTTTACAAGGGCATGTAGTGATAGGACGAGGGGTAATGGTTTCAAACTGGAAGAGAATAGATTTAGAATAAATACTAGGAAGCAATTTTTCACTATGAGGGTGGTAAGGCACTGGAACAGGTTGCCCAGAGAAGTTGCTGATGGCCCATCCCTGGAAGTGTTCAAGACCAGGCTGGATGGGGCTCTGAGCAACCTGCTCTAGTGGGAGGTATCCCTGCCCATGGCAGAGGGGTTGGAACTTGGTGATCTTCAAGGTCCCTTCCAACCCAAATCATTCTATGATTCTGTGGTTATAACCTGTAGGAATACAGACTACAACCTGTATACAGACGATACAGGAATACAGTAGGAAATAGCTGTCTGAAGCTTCCCCGCTCACAGCAGCGTTTCAGTGGCACAGTCCGTCGGAGTGGCTTGCTGGAGAAAACACAGCGGTAACATTTTCCAGGGCTGCAGCAAAACCCTGTCCCCAGCAGCAGACCTGGGAACACCCTCCCAGGAGGGTGTGCAGCTTTCAGCTTTGTAAGCGCTCCACTATCTCCCTGCCATTGCACACACAGGCACGTACAAGTCTAGCCAGCCCTTTGCTCCTCTGCCCCTCGGGGAGACGCAACACTGACACCAAGTCACTCATTTCTGTGCCAAGCGGTCTCACCCTGACAGAAGAGTTAACATGTTATGGCGTGCACTTCAAGGCAGAAAAAAAACCCCTTGTTCCCTCCACCAGTCCATCCCACCTCTGCCAGGGCCAGAAAATGCAGTCTCTTGCAAAATGGCTGCATGCAGTACGATCAACTTTGCCTTTTCAGTTTGGGTCTTATTTAAAAACCTTTCAAATGCATGCAATGCAAGAAATGTTTCCTTTTCTTGATTTTGCCACTTCTGTCTGTCTTAAACCCTTGGAGAAGTTCTTAGCTTGGGATTAATCACATGATGGGTTAAAAAAAAAACACCACTCAAAATTACAGGTAGTGACTGCTACAGCTTTTACTAGAGACTTTTGTCTTTTAAGCTCAGAAAGAGGCTCAGGTGTAGATTTGGAAGCCTTGAATTTCACTCCTGTTGACCATGACTCTTCTAGAGATGTTGTATTATAGCCATATTAAAAATGAATACAGGAACTTTGTCTTCTTCAAAGCACAAAGTGAATAATGAATCAAAACTGCCCTTATTTCAGCTAAGGGAAAATGATAAATGGAGCACAACTGCTATAAAATAGAAGTAGAAAGGCTCTTTAATATAAAGGTGATTTGCTGTTCAGATTATAACAGCCCTCTGCACATCTCCTCTGGTTATTTCCTGCTATGCATATACTCACAGACCCAACGGAATCAGAAACAAAGATACGAAATTACCAGGGAGCAAGACCATCTTCTTGCAGCAAAGACCCAGGAGAAAGTGTGCCTCTTCTAAAAACGTCTTATAATTCCCTGAATGGACAAGAGATCACACCCGATGTATATGAGTCGCTCCTAAAATAGACCCGAACAATAAAACCTTACTGTCTACCTTCAGCACTTAGCTGGACACTGTTCATATCCAAAGGATGGGCTGAGAAAGTATGGAGTGACAGCAAATATTGCAGCAAGAGGCTCCTACAATTACACTGGCAAATAGATTGTGTAAGAGCCCTTTATAACTCATCAAAGCTCCGTATCAGGTCACGGTTAAGCGTAGCACAGAAAATCTGTTGCCAGCCCTGCCCAAAAAATGGGTCTTCCTCTAACAGAGAGACAAGTTGCATACCCTTCTTGCCTCCATTTCTTTGGCAAAGGAGGGAATGCTTACCAGCTTCAGCAGGCTGATATGGCCTGGTCAAAACAGATAATTAGTGCTAAGGGCAAGTTAGTGCCAGGGATTTGATGTGGATACGGGAAATATTTCAGCATTGCTCCTGCAAAGCTCCTGTCTGTCTTCTGTTTCCATGCCTACCCGTGCAGCGATGTTATGCTGATAATCCACGCACAGGCTGCACATCACTTAGCACTGCTGCAGTATGCCCTCATCCACAGACACACTGCCTCTGCTGGGAATGAAAACAAGAGAAGCTCAAAGCACAAATGCTTTGGAATTCTTTTGTTGACGGCAGGTTTAAAAAAACAAACCACCTGTAGTCCTTAAAAGCCAGATTCTTACCAACACACTGCCGTGTTAAAGCTGCTATGCGTATTCACACCCATGCATTTTTTCATCAGTTGTCACTTAGCAATTGAGAAGCCTGCTGGTGGCCCTAGCTCTGTTACTGTGCCATTCCATCTTGCTTTTATTACGGATAGAGCCTTTCCTGAAATGGGAACAAGAGCTATTTTCTGTCCCTTCAAATACCATTTGTAGAGTTGGCTGACTAGATGCCAGTCTGAGAAAAAATTAATTCTATAAAGCATGCAATAATTCCTCTGCACTATTCAAAAACATACAAAAATAAACCCATGTTTGTAATACCCTACTCCTCAAGAAAAGCATCTCTAAGACAGAAACACAGCAACAGGATAAAATTAATATATCAATTAAGAAGCACAAACTTCCCAGAACAAATCTAGTCACTCTTTTTTTTTAATCCTGAGGAAAACACAGGCCACAGTATACATGTGTGTAAGGAACCTCACACACAAAGCAACAAAGAGGAGTCTGTTTTAGCCCATCGGTCCTATTCTCTTTCCTTGATGGACAAGCCTGTATAAATTCCACACAGATGAAAAAGCGCTGGAGCATGCAATTATAATGGCGGAGGGCATTTAAAATGCATTTACCGAGAAGAAACATTGTTACCTCTCTCCTGATGTCAGTATAGTCCATTATATAGCTCCCCGTTTGTCACTTTATTTCAGATTTCAAAAATACAACATGCAGCAGTGAGTTACCGGACGGGGAAAATGGCTCATTCTGATGAAGTTACACTGAAGTACGGGGCTGCGTTTTGGCAATTAGTTATTGTCGTTCAAATGGCCTAAGTCCTCATCTTGCATCAGTGCCAGACAGGTTTGACTATCACACTCCCAGGATGTCCCCAGATCCTTTCTGTAGCCAAACCAAATTCCTAAAACAAGAGAGAGGACCACTCCATCTAGGAAACCCCCTGCCTGCCGTTGGCTCTCTTCACCCTCTACGACTTGTCAGGCTCTACGACTTGTCAGAAACCTGAGCAGGTCTCAGTTCTCGTCCAAGTCCACTTTGCTCAAGCTCTGCTATAACTGACATGTATTTAAATTCACTAGATCTGTGGTTGAAGGTCTCCACTAATTCATAGGTCTCCGAACGATCCGTCGCATAGAAAAGCTGCACCTGATTCGCCAAGCACTGTGCTTCATGGACCACCTGCAGGTTGAAACAAAGCATTTGTTACCATCAGGTTTTGTTGTATTTGATTATCCCCTTGAAAAAGACTCTTCAAGCAGCTGCAAGGCTGCGGTCCTACTCATCAAATGACTATTCCAAGTCACCTTAGTTTTGCAAATCTCTTAACAAACCACCTCCCTCTTGTTCGTGACCTACTTATACACTTCAGTGCTGTGCCTACAAACTCCTCTCCTGCTGAGCATACACCTCAGAGGTCAAAGATGTCTTTCATGATGCCTGGCCACCCTAAGGCACTGGAGATGCACCATCTTTCCCTTCTTCCGGCTGACCTATTTGCAAAAACTGATTGTTTGCTCTGTGATACAACAGGGCACATGCATTACCAATGACTCCTCTGCGCACAGTTTCAGAACTGGTGTAAAATAGGTCAGCTAGAGGTGGGATGCTTTGGTTATCTTGTTGCTATTAGTCCTAGCACCGTACTATTACAGATATGCAAATAACAGCACACCCACACAGAGGGAAAAGAGCAAAGGCACGCAGAAACCTAACAAAGAGCTCTGGAGGTCTCCTGGTTTGACGAGCAGTATTAAGCTTCACTGTTCTAACTTGTTGGCAGGTAGCAACAGCTTTCATTTAAATTTGATTCCATTAATAAGAAAAACAAGAAGCATTTCTATTGTTTTACAATGATAAACTGTAACACCCAGAGTAAGGACAAAAAAAAAGAAGAAAAGAAAAAAAAGAATGAATGAGCTGAAGTCACCAAATGAGCTGATGTCACCAGACAGCCACAGACTGATGATTTCTTTCTAGCTTTCCCTAGTATTAAGTAGATTAGGTTAAAGAAATCTACTAAGACCACTCTTTGGGAAAGGGTCTTTTAAAGACCTTTAATTTGCTTTTAATGCAAAACTATAGGAGGAGTTGCAGCATAAAATGAAGAAAGCCAATGAACAGATTTCTCTTACCAAGAACTTTGAGTCCATTTCTGCTGTCATTAGTACTATCCCCTTTTCCTCCTGCAGCTCAGGATAATGGTACAAGACCAACTGGCTAGGAGCAGTTTCACCTTGAGTCTGAAGGAGATATATATCCCATAAGTATCCCATAAAGAACTTCAGCTCTATTGCAGGTTTGGAGGCTTGATTACAAAACTTTTGAGTATTAACTGCTATGGAGGCAGTTATTTTTTCAGGGCTTAAGGGCCAGTTCTAATTAGAAGTTCATTATGCCTGGTATTTGCAGAAAATAAGGGATTTGCAAAGTTAGGTTGAGTTTTTTCTTGACTAAAGACCATTTTGCATTTAAAAGAACCTGCAATTTCCAGAAAGACATTTCATCTCATAGCATCTACTGGTATTTTAAGTAGCTTGCACAAACGGTTCTAAAAAGTTTGGCTCTTGCTTCTGTTTTCAGAGTGCTTGACTCCTACCTCATTGTCCTTTAGATTACAGAAACTTAATACCCATAAATTTACTAAGTACCTATAATTAATGGCAGTTCTTCCCCGACAATTATTTTCAAGTTAAGCTAGACAACCTGTTCATTAAACTACTTACAAAATATCATATATTGTAATATGCTGGTATTATATATTTCTGGATGCTAAGCCATTTTTGGCCTTTTTATTTCAACCACTCACCTGAATGTTTATGAGGGAAGTGAAGTGCAATTCTGTTCCTGACCACTGCCCCACAAAGAACTCATAGCCTTCTTTTCTTGGCAAAGCATACAGAAACTGCAGAGACAGGATAAAAAAAAACCCAAACAATTTTCCCTTTCATAGAAAGGGAATTCTCACTTTCATAGATGCCCATGTCATATTGGCCTCCAGTATAAATGCTTTAGAGAGAGAACTACAACAGAAAAAGGGATTTCTTTGCCCCACCAGGAGTGATAGGACAGCAGGAACCAGACTTCAAATAAGACAATAAACCAGCGTTACCTTATCAGCATTATTTCATTAGCAAATACGTTGGCACGTATTTTTATCAGTATTATGAGACAGTCAAAGGACAGGACAGAGATGGAGAACATTCAGCCTCAGACCTTTTTGTTCACTTCTAGAAAATTAACAGCAGAAATGGTTAAATATAAGATAAGGAGCATTTAGTTTTTAATCCTGCAATTTCAGCAACTGTTCCAGAACACGCAGCAAGTATTTTCTCGCTAGAGATTTACGGTCTATTTGACTCCATAGGCTAGGGACTTGCTCATTTTCCCACATCAAGGAAAAGGACAAGATGGGAGCAGAAAAACAAGCAGTATACCTGACTAAATGCCAATGCACTGTAGAGAAATGCACTTCAAGTTAAAAATAACCTTCCAAGCTCTGAGTAGCTCAGGAAGCCAGATATATTTGATCTTGCTCTTGCCAAGTGAAATATATAGGACCAATCCATCAATCCAGTAAGTCTCCTATTCAGATCCACAAAAGCACTCCTCTCAAGGCATCAAAGTCTAGCTACTTTGTTTTCATAAAGGAGTGAACCATTTCATTTCTGTCTCAGCACAGTGAAATTTGCACAAAGTCCATGCTTCAGCGCACAAATTACTGTAAAAACACACTACTTTCAACAGAAGACAATACTAATCAAGCAGCAGGTAGTATAAAACTGCAGAAAGATATCCTTTAGCTTGTTAGCCATTATGCTCTTTTGCAGTTTAATATCTTCAAAGTAACAACCTGCTCATTCACACAGGAATCTTCTAATTGAAGCTCAGAAGGTACCCACCAACCCACGTGAGAAACAATGAACCCAAATCTTGAGAATCCACTCATCTCTGAAATAACCATATTAAGCATTGTCAGTATTTTATGCTTTGCCATGCTGGCACAGACCTAAGACACAACCCACAGAGTATTTACTCTGTATCTGCAATAAAGCGTTTGACTACACCCAATTCCCCCTATTCCTTCCCCTGTCACAGCTGTTGAATTACAATGCTCTGCAACAGAACTTGCACTACTCTATTTTGCACCGCATGCCATACAGATTTTTTTGACAATTCACACTCCCCTAGAGACAGAGATGCATTATTTACACAGCACACTGCCTGCCCAGTTTGGCTTCCATGCAAATAGCTTATATTTGCTTACCAATATTTACCTATCACAGATCACCAGTGTGGTGAAAAAGCATGGCTACGCACATTTCTGATCAGGAAAAGCAGGCTAATAGATGACAAGGTTCAGCTCATTCTGTGGACAGAACCCAACATACTGATTTCTTGCCTTTTTCCCTCTCAGGTACTCCTGCCTATCTTCACTGCCAGTAAACAAACATAAAAAGAAAGAGGAGCAACTCACACCAACCATAAGACAAGAGAATTCACTTTCTCCATGTACGTGCAAATGTAACACGATGGTGACACGTAGCTACAGCTAACAGCCGTTCATCCAGATTAAAGCAAAGATGCTTTAAACAATAAGGAAAGACATGCAGGAACATCAATGAGACTGGCCTGCAAGGCTTGGCTCTTCACAACGCTGGACGGAAGAGATTTAACCACAAGACATCAATTAATGGAAACCAGAGGCGTGTACCTAAATGCATTCCCTGGGAGATTCTGTGCTCTCATTACTACACCCTACGTCTCATATCTAGATACCTGAAACCTAGATCAAAATGTTTAATACATATGAATAGCCACTGCTTTTATCGGAACACTAACACAAGTACTTGAACACCTGGGTTTTACTAATTGAGCTGATACAATGAGTCTGAATACAGGAGGGTCAAAAGTTAGGCTTTAGAGAGGAGAAATGCGTTACAGCTCTACATCCATGCATTGCAAGTCTATGCTATACGTACCGACGGACACTTCTGGGCTCTCTTCCATATTAAATCAAACTTTTCTCCCTTTGGGGAAAGAGAAAGAGAAATTCAATTTTTGTAACACAAATGTGGATGCATAGATATTCAGAATCACCTCATTAATCTTTACAGGGTACAACTTCTATCTACAGAAGGTTTCACTGCAGGAATGGCTACCACTGAGTCCATGGAAAACTGCACATAGTTCTTAGTTACCTAAATGTCATTGGTACCCTGTTTTAACAATGCCATCTCTAAGATGCAGCAGCGAACTCCTTGGATCCAAAGTTTTATTCCTTGGAGGTGGGGGCCCATGCTTTAGGCTTACATTACGTCCTTTTTCAGTAATAGCTCCACTGCATCATGTGGTGTCAACACTTGAGCCAGATGACATATCCCTGGCCTCAAATTGTAGATTTTACATCACAGTCATCTGTTCTTAAGTATTAAAATGCGGCCTAGGTATTTACTCAAATAACACACTTACTGCTTAGGTTTATATTGAAACCACAAACTTATTTGGTCTACCCTGATGAAACCTGGCAATCTTGTTCATGTGTCCTCTGTGTTCCCCCAAATGTTTTGCCTGCTCTTCTCTTCCCAGCACCATATATTAATACCTACTCTAAGGTGCTCATGGAAGAGAACATATTCCATTCATCAACACGAAATTCCTCCATGTGTGCTTTTGAGCACTGGAGAATTATATGAGGCCTTTCTTCCAGCCAACAAAAAGCTTCTGGCAAAAGATGTAGGTTTTTTCCCCAATGACACCATGAACTACTTCCTAATGTGCCTAGGATCTGGTTTACATTAAAGCCTTAAAAGCTTTCAAAGCTCCTCTAAAACAGGGCACCAAATAACAGTGCCAGCCTCACTAACGAAAGACCTTCACCATCTTAACTCGAGTCCCTGGCTTTGGCCCTCTGCTACAGTAAATGTGCAATTCAAACTATTTTCACAACATCCACATGTTGGGAAAACTGAAATATGAAGCTGCTCGACTTCAAATCCCACGTTGCCATTTCCAGAGCATACAGCACTTCATACATTCAGCATAAAGCCTCCCATCAACTTCAGCTGCAGCTCAAAGGGCCAAGTACAATTGCAAATCTGATCCCAGATCTAAATGAGGTTTCAAGAACTCAAG
The DNA here is from genome assembly GCA_013398815.1 of Ibidorhyncha struthersii. Lineage (NCBI taxonomy): Eukaryota > Metazoa > Chordata > Aves > Charadriiformes > Charadriidae > Ibidorhyncha > Ibidorhyncha struthersii. The sequence continues at coordinate 240,709 of VZSZ01003702.1, forward strand.
GAACACACAGTTCATGCCCAGCTGTGAAAAGACAGATTTAAGAGATCATGATCACACAGAAACTCTGAAGCAAATAAAAAAAAAAGAAACTCCAAAAGCGAAAAGAATTCCTTCAGCCTAATGCAGATTAACAACAATTAACATCTGGTAAAGCTATCAGGAATAACAAATTTGATCTTATCACAGGAAGCACCATGCAATCAATGAAAGACAGTGCTGCCAATAATTTTAAATGTATGAAAGTAAGTCATTAAGTGATTAGCCACGTCCAAGTTATTAGCCAAATGCTCTAGTACTGCCATATTAAACTCGAGTTAGCAGTCTGTGCTGCAGGGAAGAGGGGAAACGAGCAACTCTGTGAAAAAATGATGTGAAAATACAAATGCTACCTAGGGCCCTGCAAAGAGTATTGGATACTCATAATAAAAAATGCCAGGAAATTCAAGCCAGGTGTGCAGAAAAAGGTACTACCTTTATTGAGACTGATGTAAGTGAGAAAAAAAAGGGAGACGCATTTTTGGAAACAAAAGCCTTTATTTGGGGCAATAAGAACCCTCAATCTGGAAAGAAAATTTGTTCTTGAAACCTCATTTTCCTTCAGTGACTGCTTTTAAAAGCAACAGGATCACAATTAGGAATGACAGCTTTGCCCACTGGCCTTTCAAGTGCATAACTACAGGGGAACTACTTACAGGAATAACAGCATAAACTGTATCTTTTGCAGAAAAATACTGATTCCAAATCTGTAGGAAACAAAGATGAGATACAGTTAAAATCAAGCATCTAGCGGTAATATTAAATGCTTTAAAAAGAATTCCATTTGTCAACTAACCTTTGTAAGCACTTTGAGGAGTTATTTTTCAGTCAAGCCTGACTGACTTTGCTACTAATGCAATACACTTCTCCTAAGGTTGCAGAGTACTTGTACCAAATGACAGACTTCAACCAGACAACAGCAATAAGCAGTAGGCTCAGAGGTGGCTCAAGATTTACTAGCCATCAGGAGTGCTTCTTAATTTTTCCCAACAATCACACTAATGATTTCTAGAGGGTTTTGAGTTTGGGGTTTTTTTTATTTTTTTTAATAACATACAAAACATCGTCAACATAAGACAAGACACTGCATAATTTTCCTTTGTGTTCACAATCTTTTTCTTCACCACAGCAGGATGGCAATACCTACATAAAAGCTCGAAGTCCTTAATAAATGGACAAGCACAGGTAAAAGCCCAGAGTACAGGACTTTTTCACCCCAGTCCTACACAACTAATGAGATTGCCAGTAAAATGTTAAATCAATAAAACAGAAATAGAGGAACTCAAAGGAAACTCACGAGTTATCAAATCCACTCCCTGCTATAACTGGCTGCACACCATCCCCTGCAGAGCACATAACCACTTCTATAATGTTTTCGAGCTATCGGGAAAGCAGCTAGGTTTCTGCTAAGTCGTGCCAGAAGGCTCCTTCACATGTGCTGTCCCCTTAAATGATCATGCCTACACAAAGTTTCTTGGCATACAGTCTGATAAAGAAAAACAAATACCAGATCCAACTCAAGCTACATCAGAAATGTGCAACGTATGTGACTTGTAACTAGGTAAAAGGGAATACAGTGCAAAGCCAAGCAGATATTAGGGAGAATAACTAGACTCACACACTGTTCTTCAAACAAACAGACCCACCCACCTCCTTCTTACTCTAACCAATTTTATTATGAGTACAGAAACTCCTGAATGACCGATAATGCAAACAAAGGTACAAGGTGGCAAAAGCTTTTTTTTTATTATTATTCCTGCAAAACAGATGTAGCACAATCCACAGGAGTTACTGCTAGGGTTTCTCGTTACCTGGCTTCAAACCTGACAGGAGCTTGCTGATGCCAATTCAACTGCTACACATTAAATGGCAACAATAAGAATTACAACAGAGACAGTTTTTGAGTCATCAAGTCCAGATGTATTATTTATCAGGCAGGTACATCCTAGGTGGATTTACCTATATGGAGAAAACTTTACCTTCTACTATTGATATGCACGTGAACGTGCTCTTTATAAATATACATCCACAGCAATGTTTTATTTTTCAGTCTAAGTAAAATTTCCATCCCCACATGTAGATTACGATTAGGCATAGATGTGGAGCAAACTTTATTGCATTCAAATCCATCACCTGTTTTATCTCCTCCGCTGATTTTTCTTTCACCATCTCAACATTAAGAATCGAATCAAGCGTCTGCAAAAGAGAGCATAAGGAATTTGGCATGATGACAGTTCACTGATTCAAGTGAGAATCCAGAATGAATGGATGCAATTACAGAGAACAAAATCAAGCTGGAGGAACTTAATTCAATTTACAATGTGACTTAGTCCTCTGAATTGCCAAAGAAACTAGTAAACCATAAGCAGTAATACACTAAGAAGTGGATTCACACTGAGGCAGAATAGAAGAGATTCTGTCAGGACACTGGACTTTGCTCCAGTTGTGCAGATCTCTACCGAAGCTGCAAGAAGAGCTGCAGCCTTTCCTCTTCAGCCATCTCAGACACAGGCTCTGTTGGCAGATTTGCACAGAAAGTTTGCCAAAATACAAGAATGCTAAAGAATGAGACCATTCTCTTGTCCCTCTGCTGGCTGATCCTTGGAAGTGTATTTACATGCTGTAAAGGCAGCTTAACCCTTTCAATTTATTACTGTCAGCATTCAGTACAGATCCCCCAACTAGTAGGGACTTCCAGGGTGTCAAGAGAGAAAGGACCGGATAATAAAAAAAGACTGCCAGGAGTTTTAAGACTTGAAAGTGATCCCAATAGTAAATAAGTACCTTACACTGAAGTGCGCATGAGGAACACTAGTTTTATCTCGGGAAGCCCTTGGCTGAAGCACTGATGGTAGCAACATAAGTGAATCTACATCCTTGATTTGCCAGCATGTCGTCTCCTAACACTTAGGTTTGTTTCCCTTACCTTATCTTTTGTGAAACCTCCCTTTGATGTCTTTGTGCCCAAGCCTTCTGCCTAGAAGAAAACATTCTTTAGTTTTTATAGCTGAGGCTTTAATACCGTTTATTTCCCTTCCCTGCCACGCATAACATGCCTGTTGACAAGATGTCCCAAGCATGAGCCCAAATTTAACATACTTAGAGATTGCTGCAGTGCATTTCATTAAACTAAAATATTGATTAGGAGAATAAGAAGATGAGTAACTTAATGTGAAATATTAATTTCAAGATCAGGAAGGATTAAAGCAAACCATTATGCATTTTGGATCCAATATTACTGAATAGCTTGCTTTCATTCACTACAAAATGATAAATGCAAGATCGCGTCACTCCAGCTGGACAAACTAACCTGGAACTAATTAAACACTTAAATAAGGCCTCAAGTGCAAAATTTACAGCTTAAAATACAGCAAGATAATACACTGGAATACAGAATAATATTTTTAGCCACCAGACAGTGAAATTCTGGGGCTCCTTACTAACAGGAACACTATGTTTGTAGCATTATGTGGATCCTATATAAATAACATTATAGCATTACTATATACGTTAACTACAAAGAAAACCGGCCTTGCCTTTTCCTCCATACATTTGATAAATTCTCCTTGCTTGGAGTATCCCACAGGCTGCTTTTTCACTTCATTTCTTTTCTCCATACGGGACTCAAACACATCTGGACTGGATCTGAACCAGAAAAGGGACAGTACTGGGTGATTAACATCACGTTGCCTTTTAAAATGTTTACTGCGGTTCTGATTCATGTTGTTAACTTAAAATTTTAACTTCTTGTTAGCAAAACTCTCTCTTATCACGCTGAACATGTCGGGAGACGACTCTCTCAGTGACTTGCTGGCAACACAAGTGAATTTCAAAGCTGCGTTTGGCCTAAACTGATTTATTTTCTCATGAGGGAACAAAGCTAAAAATTACCTCACTCCTCCCCCAAAAAACCCAAACAACCCAGCACGCCCTTTTCCCCAAAAAGCAGCGCACACCCCCGCCCCGCCGCTGCCCC
>VZSZ01003702.1:244991-264813 GCA_013398815.1 Ibidorhyncha struthersii
CAGTCAATGAAACGGCCGGAGCCGCACAGTGAAAATGAGCTTTTATTGATATAAATTAAAAAGTCGCGTCACAGGATAAAACGCGCGGAGCTGCCGTAGCTCAAAGCCGGCGGCGCAGGGAAGGGCGGTGCAGGCCCGGCGCGGCTCCGCTCCTCGTACAGGCCAAGAACTGAAGTGAAACACACGCAGCGGTCCCTACGCAGGAATCACCCCCCAAAATAAACCCACAAATACAGCCTGGAAGTGAACCAAGAATCACAGCGTCACAGCAAGTCTCAGCTACAGCCCCAGCTGCCGCCTACGGACCCCTCAACTCAGCAGAGAGCGGATCCAGACAAGCGTATTTAGGACAGCCATGGCTTTTTGTCCTCTACCATCTGTAGCGGGAATATAAAACAGGAGGAAGGCTGTCTGCACCCCGCACTGGGCTCTGGGAAGCGTACGGGATGGAGAGCGGCAGCGCAGCAGGATGGCAGCGGCCAGCCAGGAGCAGTGGTCCCAGCCTGCAGCACACAGCCACCCCAGGCCAAAAGAAAAGTGACCACTGTACTGGGGGATGATTGGATTTTGTTGAATTGAAAGCACGAGTCCACCCTACAGCAGCAGTGACTACAGCAATTAGCGACCCGCTATGCTCTTGACATGCAAATTAAAGCAGCACCACTGGGCAGCTGTGCCGCAGCACCAGTTACTGACCAGCTCGGCTCCCGGGCCACAGGCAGAGGACACGGGTGACTGGAGTGGCACACGCTGTCTCTAGCCGACAGTTTCACTGTTGCTGTTGAAGCGCCTTCTAAAGGTAAAGCAGACTGCAACAAAACAGAACGCTAACAGATCCACACAGCAATACAATAATCCCTTAAATTTTAAGGTAAGTTAAATTCCGTACAAATCAAACTTCCAAAAATATTTTGCAAACTCTGGCAATATGGCTATGATACAGTATGTACAAATAAAATACCAGAATGGTTACATTTTATTGCTAGTTGTGTTTTTTTTTTTTATTTGGTTAAGGAATTACACAGTAGTGTATGAAAGGGTGTAGGAAGTGGCAAGAAGCAAGTGTTGGCTTCTTGTCCTCTCAAAAGCCAAGGTTGGTTGGTTTTGTTTTGTTTAAATACTGTATTTTCAAATGTCACATCAAAAGCATCACCATATTGGGTCACGTCTGCATTACCCAAACAGGATAGAAGAGCAATAGTGAAAGAAGCCTAGGTAATGGGTAACAGGGTTCCATTTTGTACGTTCCTTCACTGATTCATACTTCCAGCATACAGTTATTCATAAAACTATATGCATCCAGTCCAAAGCTTATATAAAGTCAATGATTATGAACCAACTTCCACGTAAACTGATGTTTCAGCAAGGTGGGCAACTTCAATTCACTAATCATGCAAAAAAATCCCAAGATCAGCGATACTTGTCAGCAAAATCATCCAACTTGGCCCTGATCTAGCCTGCAAGAGAATCCCTTCTGCAAAAGTCATTTTCTGTGTTGCAGAAGGTTATAAACACTCTCTGTGTTTAGATCCACTAGTATAAATAAACCCTTAAGTGCCTCCACAGTAAGGAAACCTCACTTACAAAGCATGCATCAGTAGAGAGCGCCGATGCAATTACACGCTCCTATCCTGCTTTTTAAATTCTTCTGTTGGCGAGAACACAAAAGTTTAAGGTACCAAGAAGTGATCGTGTTCACATTAGTCAGGAAACAGCCCACAAGTCTACTTTGGGCCTTCCCCACCTGCTCACACTCCTCCCGACCAGGAGTTCTACTCGGGGCACTTCATCAGTGACCCCAACAACAGCAGATGGAAGAAACCCGCAGCGCCAGCAATCCTGTCCAGATCTCCAGTGACCAGTCAGCGAGACCGTCACCAGACTGCTGATATTACCCAAGGCATGAACTATTTTGGGTGCTACTCTGCAGGCTGCATTGTAGACTCTTACCTCTTAAGCATCTGTTAAAAATATTCAATACTTTACAATGTTTTTAAAACAGATAGGCTCATCTCACAAAATGTAATCCGGATGCAATATAGCAAAGCTAAAAGAATGCTGAAGTGAAAACCCAAGCACTTGGCAGGTGATTGCTCCTGTAGGCTTATGATATACAAAAACTTTCAACTCTTCCCTTTAAAAAATAAATCCTGCTATAGATGGGCATGATTTACCACTCCTGCTTTCCTCTGAGTCCAAATTCATTCATGGTTATACCTAGTCAAAATTAGAAATTTAGCTGAAGTTCTTAACCACCCCTTTTAGGCTCAGGCTCTCATCATAAACAGCTTACTACCAACACAGCCCCTGACACAAACTTCCCCTTAAATATGCGTAATTTACTCTATCTCAAATATTTACAAGCAGAAGAAGCCCATCTTTACAAGACAGATTTCTTTCTGCTCTACATAAAGTGCAGCTCTCTAATTTAAGGCAAATTTCAGTGAAATATAAAACCATAGTTTTATTTTAGTATGTACACATTTTAAATTAAAAACGAGAACTCCTTTGAAAAGGAAAGAATGAGAGAAAAAGGTTTCAAAGTTTGGGAATTTTCTGGATTTTAACACAGTCCCAATTATTATGTCCTATCAACATATAAATTTGTAAATATTTCTTTCAATAAATGCAAACAAAAGAGAAGTGGCAATGTGTACAGTAATTTAGCTCCAAAGATCAGTAAAACACTGGGAAAGTGCAGACGTAGTTTTTCACGTCCCGTAGTTTCCTTTAGCTACAGTAGCATCCACCAATATCACATTTCTAAAAATATCTCCTATACACCTAAAGCTAATCTCAGTTCTTGTAATGAGTATTTCTCATCTGCATCTGTGTCAAATTTCTTAAAGCTCTGTGATTCTGGGGCTGTAGAGCCAAGCAGCTTTTGAAGATCTTCATAGGACAGTTTTCCATCAGCATCTTCAGTTGCTTTTTCGAACAAATTCTGAAGATCTGCAAAGAGAGCAAAGGTTTAAAAGTAGCTCCTTTCAGTACACAGGAATATCCTATAAACTGCTCTTCCAGTTTTACTGCACTGTGTCTTACAACCTAGTAATTAAATAAAGCATCCCCAAGTATGTAGTTTGCCCTCTGTGTTGTCACAAACTGTCAGTAACAGTTTAGGAGAAAAAAGTATGAACATCTCTGGATTAAATTAGATTAAATCTGAAAAAAAGTAATCCCTGTTTCTGGCCACGACTAATAGCCCATTCTACAACCACAAAGTGCATACAGATGCAGTTATCCTCCACAAAAGCAAGCTCTGAATGACTGTTGCTATACCAACAGCACAGATGATATAAAGGGAAAAGTGTCTATTTATTTCCTGATGCAAAGCATGGCCCTTTCAGTAGCTGAAGAGACTGAACAGCAAGATCCAGAAACCATTCATGTGACCAGTCAATGTTCTCTTAAAAATAAAAAAAAATAAAAAAAAAGAAAAAACCCCAAAACAGATGCACGCACACCTACTTCATTTTCCTTCAGCACCCTAATCCTGCCCGTGACTTCTCTCTCAATCTCTGGGGCACTCAAAACAATTACAATTCACATCCTGTTTAAATCCCAGTTTCTTTCCTTTTACACACTAGTCTTTTCTTTTAGTTGGTTTTTTTTTTTTTAATTTTTTTCTTTTTAAAAATTGACCTCACTTCTCCCAGAATGCCCAGACACAGTATCATAATTCCAGTTATACTTATTGTGTCCTAAACATTTACATGAAATATTCAGAAAAAGAAAAGGTCAGCCTAGAAAGGACATACCTTTGATGCTGGAAATTCCTGGTAAGGACAGATGTCTCAGCTGCCCGTTACTCTCTGTGTTGTCATCAGCTGACCTTGAAGCCAGCCTTGAAAGGTCTGTGGGCTTTGCTGTAGTACTCAGACTACTTTCAACTGTTACAAAACAATTTCTATTAGTTTTACTAATTCCACAGAATTACAGTTAGCAGAAACAAACAAAAAAATCCACTATTTTTTTTTTCATCATAGATGCTGGGTGGGATAAGAATGCTGCAAAATCGTTTCAGGATACAGCAGTGTTGTTCCCTTTTACCAATAACTAGAAGAAGAGAAGGAAGGAAACTTTTTTTTTGGACAGTTACACAGCTTGAATCTTTCATGCTGTAGCAGATGATGTGTATTTGTAAACCCCATACAACAAATGACTTGCAAGTGCTTTCTACTTCCCAGTCTGAAAGTGCTGAACAAGCTTTATTAAGCTAATTACATCTGCCCACCTGGGTTGTTTTCACCTTGTCACTGCAGGTATCTATCTTCCCCAAACAGCAAGGTCTAAACTTCCAAACTGCTGCTTAGCAAATTAAGAGCAAGCACAGTTCTATTGTGATGAAGTATTTCAAATCTTACCTTCAGCACTACCTGAATATATACAGCAAAAGTGCGGAACTGAGACAAGTCAGCAGACACACACACCTATCCTCTATGTTACATTTAGATTTTGAAAAAGCAAAAATAGATGTTACTGGGTATAAATTTCTACAGGTTAATCACTGTATGCCTTCAAACACAAGCTACTGATGCATGTGAATCCCACTACGCACACGGAAAGTCACCTTCAAACTTTTGTAATTGCATCTAGTTTTCTGGTTTAGAGCCATCAGTTTCCTACCACTTTAACTGAAATAATCTTCACCAAAATCCTAAGGAACAGTCTAAATTATCCACCTTCATTAGTTATTCTTTGAATTACACAGGGAACCTTGAGGTTTATGGATTATTATTATACAACATTCTTACCATTCTTTGATGTCTCAACGGGTCTGTCATTTTCTGGTTTGCCTGCAAGAGCACTGATCAGCTGAAGCTTCTCTCTTAGTTTTGATACCTGAGAATCTCTAGTTCCTGTTTCCTGCATATGCAAAAAAAAAAAAAAAATCTTTAAAAAGCACCCCTGCAGTAGATGGAGAAGATCAGGAAAAGAAGTAATTTAAAATATGTAAGTACTTTTGAGTGACTTGGAGGTCTCCAGGCTAATCAAGTTTAAAATGATAAACAAGATTTAAAAGAAGAAAAAAAAAAAATCTATGGAAAGATGTAAGGAATAAATTCACATGGTCTGTAAGAAAACAATTGGTACCTCAACCTGAAAAGTAGGCAACTATTTTGCAGACACTGATTTCAAAAGAATCTGACATTTAATTTCCATATTTCTTATATAAATGAGCAACACTGAAAAAATGTAATATAAAACAGTCAAACACACTTGGAGCGAACATTTATACATTAATTGAATTGCATAATTGTTTCAAATGTTTGTCTGCAGTACTGACTACCTTAGTGCAGGAGTCACTATTATCTCTGTCAAAGTAAAACCACCGCGTTTATTAATCTGGAGCATCTTTGCTCTTTTTATGAGTAGGTTCCAGATGATAGGTTGAGTTCACATCAATTCAAACCTAGAACTCACAGCGTAGCCAGTTCACTCACCTGCCTTCTTTCCAGAAGATGGAAACTAACCTTAGCAGCGCTGCCTCTTATTCCCAGAGCACAATTTGGCCACTCAGTCTGTTAAACTCGCTCACAGTCAGTCATCAGATCATTACTGAGAAGCAGCTTTCATCAATTCCTAGACTCCACTAGTGCCAAGTTTCTCTAAGTCAACCCAAAAAAGTTTTTAAACCTGGATAAATGCCGTAATCCCATTTGTGGTGTGAACCCACAATACTTGGGCTAGCTTTGCTGACAGCACGGCAACGGGTACTCAAGTGAGCTGGCTGCCGGAGTTCCCTCTTCCACTGGACCTGAACCTTCTGAACCTCCCAAGATTCTTTCAGCTGCACAGAAGGATGTTACTACAGCTCTGCTATGCTATCCCATATGTAGTCAGAATGACAAGACTTTAATTTATTACAACTTTTCTTCCATCCTAATTGACTTCCTGTCCCCAAAACAGGGTGGATAAACTGTCCTTCTACTCTGGACTTTTAAAAGAAACTTGATCAGACTAGCCTCCTTGCAGATCTTTCCTCAATTAATTCTCACTTAAAACATGATTCTAAAGACAATTACATGCTCTACTAATCCAGTGTAATGTCTTTCCATACTTTACCTTCAGTTCTTTATTTGAATGAGTTTCATTATCTAGTTTATCTTCATTTTCCATTTTTCGAGAGGTAGTTACATCATTCCCCTACAGGAAAAACAGAGGAGAGCCAAGTTTATTCATGTCCTTATTATTTTCTACAAAAGAGTTTCTTTCCTTCAAATTTGGCAGGCATGAAGCAGGAAAAAAACAGGACAAATACATGCTAGAATAGACATGAAGAAAGTGGGTTATGCAATTTACCACAGCAAGGTCAGCATGTTCCTTATTGCTACACATACAGAACACATTCTCAGAGACTGGCACCAGTATGGCACACAGAAAGCACTGGAAGGATTTATGAACATCTTTAGTATTAACTTTTATGTATTTTTTTTTAGCATTTAAGCACAGCTGAACAATCCAGAGGCCCACCTAGCTCCTCAGTGGTTTTAATAGACCCACGCCAGAGCAACTTCCTAACACAAAGAGGTTTGTGAATCCCATTAAGCAGTCACCAAAGTCTTAAATGTCACAGCGTTTTGGGCATTTTTCTGTAGATTCTACAGGGAAGAAATGACTACTTCAGAGATACTCTTAACATGGGTTATCTGTTCAGAAATATGGAACAAATTCCAGCCTTTTAAAATGAAACCCTAAGTGTCTCAAGTTTCACTCTAACATCTTTTTTAGTTACAGCTTTTCAAACCTATCTGTGGTGTATAGAAAGTATTGAAACTACTGGACTGAGGAGATTCCCTTAGTCATCACATACTCACCACACTGGTAGACAAGTTCTCTCTTTTGTCCAGATTATTCACAGCAAGGGGAGAGTTTTCTAACAGCATAACCCCCCGGCTAAGGTTACCAATGGCTGAATCCACATTTAGAAGCTTGAGGTCATTCAACTTTTGGTATGTCACTACTGTATTATTTAGCTCTTCCAAAGCTGCATGCAGTGACTGGCTTTCCTGAAATATAAAACCAGCACGTGTCAGTTCACTCAACCTCTGCAGAGCTCTTGCTATTAACAACATGGTGACTGACCCAGTTTAACTGGGCAGGTTTCAGATTGGCTTTCCACCGACACTGCTGAAAACATCCAACTGGAAGCTTCCAGAAAGTTATTCCAGCTTTCAAAGTTTGAAGCTGAGAGTCTTCCTCAGGGCTAACCTCTTTGTTGCTAATGTAATCACTTCAGCTGTGACAGCAAACACAGAAAGCCTATTCATCTAATTTTCCAGGGCAAGCTTAGTAACCACACCAACTATTTTTCCTAAGAAAGCATGTACTAGGCATATTTATATACAAGATTCATTTTTGAGGAAGATATCAACTCTAAAATGTAAATAAATGCAGTTGTTCCATTCTAACCCATTTGGCTAAACACCCACACATTATCCTTTTTTTGTTGTTGTTGTTGCTGAATCTCTGCTTTCCTCACCTCATTGCACTGAGGGTAGCTCAATATACACCACTCCCAAATTTGCTCAGATTGGCCAAGTACCTGCCATAAAATCCATTCCATAAAAATCCTTTAACTCATTGCCATTCACATGAGTAAAGTACACCTATAATTTGTTGGATATTTGTTTCAATCTTTTATTCCTCACCCAGTTAGAACACAAAAAACCTACTCTCACACAAGGGTAGTTTTCCTGTTTGCACATACACAAGAACAAACTACAGCAAAATTACCTTATATTTTGTTTTGAAGGATGCTATCTGTATTGTCTTGATAAAAAACATACTTTTTTTGTACACTACAGTACTGCAGAACACACAAAAAAGTTACATGTCAGCAGTACTTGTACCAATATTCCTTATGCAAGGGAGAAAAATACCTTTTTGCAATTTTCTGTCTGATTTCTCTCAGTCCCTGGCACAACAGTAGAAGGAAGTGAAGGTATCTGTTTTAATTCTTTCTAAGGAAAGAAGTAGAAAATTATGTTACCAAATGCCTGTAAAAAGAGCAAAAAACCAAACTAAGCTTTTAATAACTGGCAGGCTGTAGCTAAGGGTGTTTCACTACAATTTATCATCACTCATGCCTGTTGTGCATGCAGCATTTTAACTAGGCTAATACAGAGTTTTCTCTTTCAAACACATAAGGTCCAAAATTATTTTAATTAAACCCTCCTAATTAGCTCTTCTCCCTTTAATGGAGTATTATGATACACATTTCACTGCTACCATACACACTGCCATATCTGCAAGGTTTTCGTAGCAGCCACTGACGGAATCGAGGTTTATAATGTGTCTAAATTTAGATTTTATCTGCAAATATTCTTATGAAAGTACTGGAGCTTAGCTGAAAAACTTTAATTATTGGCTCAGTTTGTTAACCCCAAGTGAGGGGTCAGTATAAATACAGTGAGTAGTTTCTGGTAAAGATGGTCAGTAATTTCATCCTTATAAGCATCCCTAATTCAACCAACAAACTCTGTCTCAAGGCTTCCACCACCCCTAACTCTAAAACAGTGCAGACAGTTACCATAAGCAGTACCCTGCATCGCACAGAAGCAGAGATTCCCAAGGCTCCACATCTGTGCAGTAGGAAGCAAAAATCTGCAGGATAAGAAGTGTCATAGGGACCAACAATCCTGGCTCCAGAGAAATACATACCTGGTTCCGTACAGGAGATGCCACACAGTGATTAGAAGATTAGCTTATTAATGTACCAACCAACACCTACTGAAACTTCAAAAGTATTTTCAAGGCATAAGGCAGAACTCCACACAGTTCTTCAACTTGCTTCATATTAAGCAGGTAATCATTAAAACACAGTGTTAAATCAGTACATTTTCTTACCACATCATTCTGGAGTATTTCTGTGGTTTTCTTGTATTCTTCAATAGCTGTCTGTATATTTTCAACATCATGAGAAACACTGGTAAGCATGCTACCTATGTTCGCTACAGTCTGGAATAAAGAAGACGACAAAAATCTCAGCCTTCCTCAAACTGCACTGTCCCAAAGTTTCAATCTGCTAAACACAATGTTTTGTTAATGAAACGGCAGGCGGACTGCCACAAAAACATGCACATGAATTTGAAGTATTCAGAACTTTCTTTGCAGACAAAACTGCAAATTATACCAGTCACATCTCCAGGCCAATAAACAAAGACACACTCTACACCATGAAAGCTTAAGCTAGAAAACCAGAATTGCGGGTTTGCTACTCCCACTCCCAAAACAATACAAATGTTCTGGCATTAATTAAAAAAAATAATAATAATCCTGATACGAAGACACCTTACCTCCTCTCTACGTGCAGTATTTGTACTGAACACAAGGATGCTGACATCACCTATTTATCCTGCCTTAATTGTCTTTCAGGGCTACCCATCAGACACATCCCACGCTGCTAAACTAGTGTGCCAAAGGTTGCAGGTTAGATTTTTCAAGCACGTATTGCTGTTTTTAAAATGAAAGAATAGCTCTGAAGCATCGGGAAAGTCCCCGTGAATTGTGCGGGTAAAGCCAGTGTGCTCTGACAGCTGCCTTTGCTTCTGACTACTCCTCCTCATCCTTCCCTTGCCTTCACCTACGTGAACCCCTCCTACCCTCAGCTCTCACTTCAGAAAGTAACTATTCTGTATAGTTGCACTGGTGTTTCAGCATAGCACCTATCAGAGTAAGATTGTCAGCTATGACATCCACAAACACTAGTGGAAGTCACACTAGTGGGACAGACCATGCTGCTGTGTTCTCATTCCATTTTTAATACTTTCTTCAATCACTGAAACGAACAGAACCCATCTAAAACTCCCCTTTTCCTGTGACCCTGCTACGCTCCTAAGCTCTTAAGGCACTGAAGTGACCCTCTAGCTACCCAGACTATATTCAAACAAAATCCACACAAATCTTCCCCCACGTCTTCATTTTGCAAGTCTGAACACAGGTTCAGTAAGCAATCTCTGCCCCGGAGGACCTCAGGACACCTTTAGCACCTTTCTTCAGTCTGAACAAAAGCCTCTGTCCAAGAGGAACTCCCACAGTAATCCTTCAGGACTCTTAACACCAGCAGGCAGCTCCCCATTTTCAGGAACAGTACCTTCAGGGAAAAAGGCTTAAGAAAACCAAAAGAATAGCAGCATTTTCAGAGAATCATTTAGGTTGGGAAGGACCTTTAAGATTGCCAAGTCCAACTGTAAACCATGTCCCTAAACACCATATCTGCACCTCTTTTAAACACCACCAAGGATGGGGACTCTGGCAACTGCCTGGACAGCCTCTTCCCAATGCTTGACAACCCTTTCGGTGAAGAAATTTTTCCTAATATCCAACCTAAACCTCTCCTGGTGCAACTTGAGGCCATCTCCTCTTGTCCTTTTGCTTGTTACTTGATAGAAGAGGTCCACCCCCATCTCGCTACAACCTCCTTTCAGGTAGTTGTAGAGAGCGTTAATTTCTCCCCTCAGCCTCCTTTCCTCTGGGCTGAACAACGCCAGTTCCCTCAGCGGACACATGCTCCAGACCCCTCACCAGCTTCATTGGCCTTCTCTGGACCCATTCCAACACTTCAATGTCTGTCTTGTAGTGAGGGGCCCAAAACTGAACACAGTATTCAAGGTGCAGCCTCACCAGTGCTGAGTACAGGGGGACAATCACTTCCCTAGTCCTGCTGGCCACACTATTTCTGATACAAGCCAGGATGGCCCTTCTTGGCCACCTTGGCACACTGCCGGCTCATATTCAGCCAGCTGCCAACACCCCCAGGTCCTTTTCTGCCAGGCAGCTTCCCAGCCACTCTTCCCCAAGCCTGTAGCGCTGCACGGGATTGTTGTGACCCAACTGCAGGACCCGCACTTGGCCTTGTTGAACCTTGTACAACTGGCCTTGGACTATCAACCCAGCCTGTCCAGATCCCTCTGTAGAGCCATCCTACCCTCAAGCAGATCAACATGCCCGCCCAACTCGGTGTCATCTGCAGACTTACTGAGGGTGTGTTCGATCCCCCATCCAGACAATTGATAAAGACATTAAACAGAGCTGGCCCCCAATACTGAGCCCTGGGGAACACCACTTACGATTGGCTGCCAACTGGATTTGACTCCATTCACCACCACTCTGTGCCTGGCCATCTAGCCAGTTTCTTACCCAGCAAAGAGTATGCTTGTCCAAGCCATGAGCAGCCAGTTTCTCCAGGAGAATGCTGTGTCAAAGACTTTACTAAGGTCTAGGTAGACAACATCCACAGCCTTTCCCTCATCCACTAAGCAGGTCACCTTGTCAGAGAAGGAGATCAGGTTTGTCAGGCAGGACCTGCCTTTCATAAACCCATACTGACTGGGCCTGATCACCTGGTTGTCCTGTACACGCCACGTGATGGCACTCCGGATGATCTGCTCCATAACCTTCCCTGACACCAAGGTCAGACTGACAGGCCTGTAGTTCCCCAGATCCTCCTTCCAGCCCTTCTTGTAGATGAGCATCACATTTGCTAGCATCCAGTCAACTGGGACCTTCCCCAGTTAGCCAGGACTGCTGATAGATTACTTTCTTCCAAGAAAGGCAGGTAAATCCAAAGCCAGCTAGATGCCATGGATAGCTGAGCAGGTTTTTCACCCACTGAAGTTCTCCTGTGTGACAAGAGATAGTGCAGCATACACACAGAGGTCAAAAAGAAGTCCAAGTTTTGAAACCTATCGCTTTTCATTAACATCACACTTACAAACCAGTAAAACTATTGTTTTTAAACCTCAGAATAGATTTTCTACACTCAACACCTCGCAGTATACCTCCTGGAAGGAGTCCAGCTCTGTTTTTATTATATCAACCTTCCAAAACATAAATGCAAGCAAGATGGCATCAAGTGAGCAGTGGAAACAGATGCCACATCTAACACCCTGCTTAGACTCAACAGCAGAGACTGGAAAGAACTCTAGAGCGCCCAAGATCTTTGATTTTCATGAAGTATGACCAAAGATGTGACTTATTTCAACATGAAAAAGCCCTGCTGCTCAGCACATCACTGAAATGTCCTGACAGTACTGAAGGCAGCAAGATGACAATAAGGTTTTTTCATATTAGATATGTATAAATAAAGTAGGTGCAGGTTCCAGACTACATGCTGCCTTAAGACGGACTTCTGATATGACACAGCGAAACTCCAGCATGCTCATAACAGCAAATTAGAAGCTTAGGAAATAGTTTTGTACTCCTCCCAGAAAAAGAAATCCTAGCAGCCTGATCAGCCAAACCACACTAGTTGCTTGTTGATTATACATTAATTTTGAAGGGACAGGAAATGAGAAGTAGAAACCCATAAAAGCCACAAGGATTGGACCAACCAATATAAATGTTATAGTGTTAAGTGTTAGCCCAATATAAATGCTTATTGCTAAATAAACAGAACTGCCATGGAAGAACCAGGGAAGCTTCGACACATCATTCTTTTTACCAAAATAAACAGGACAGTTCTTTGGTAAAGAACGCTCAGCTAAGACACGCGATAAGACACTGTAAGAACAGAGTCACTTTAGAAGTAAGTTTGTGTCACCCAGTAGGGCCCATCTTTCAAGGGATTGTCAGAAAACCATCCCAATACATTCATGTTTTGCTGTGCATGTACTGAACACCAAGAAAGCTCCCACGCTCATGTTCCAGGCGCACAGCTCCCAGGTTAGACCCCTATCCCCCTCAAGATTGTAAACGCAGAGTCAGATGTAGAACTACATACTGCCCAAGATGAGGATGTTTTCCAGAAAGCAATCCATTTTCTTTTCCAATTAAAAAAGCTAAACAAGCCACCTGTTTGCCAGCAGAGTTGTCAAACTGCAGACTTTTTTTGCAAGTGTTTTAAACGGTATTAAAATTAGCAACCTGAAGGAAAGCAACCAGAAAGACCAGCTCCAAGGCGAAGAAGTGACAACATAATATAACTGAATGCATCTCCAGAAAGGGACAATCAAGGCCTTCAATTTTTTTTACCTGCCATACGTTATTGTAGGACCATACGATATCAAGTATATGAAGTCCAATTTAAAAACAAGAGAAGCATATATTCCTCACATGCAATTCAAGCAACTGCTGTTGCCACTGCTGTCCCCAAGAGCCCAGCTGCAGGTTACCAGCACAGAACGCATTCAGCAATAGTCACATTTACAGTACTTGCCTTCTCTAGTTTCTCTACTGTGACAGGAAGAGAAATCAGATCAGAAGCAGACTTTATGTTGGTTTTGAGATGATTCACTGTTGAGGTCAATAGCGATATCTAAAAACAAAGAGAAATATTTAGAATTAGTCAAAATAATCCTGATTCTGACCTTCCCCAGTGCTAATAACTTAATTTGTAACATTAAAAGACAAGTCAAGACAGAATTATATACACGCACACAAAACACCCCTGTCTCTAGGTCAGAAGTCCTGCCTAGACTACATTAAAAATATTCTGCCTCTTGCAACAGAAGCAAGATTTCTTTTTAAAAACTGAACGAAAGCCATAGAAGCCCCTTCTTTTCAAAAAGGTACCTTCTGTCCATTTTACATTCATCCCCTTAGAGAGAGGCTGTTGCCCAAGAAAGATTTAAAATATTGTGCAAGAAGTCCTTACCCAGAGAAAACAGTCATCCACTTCCTATTTAGTAACCAAACCTGCCTGACAAAACCCAGCAGAGCCATGCAACTTCTCTAGCTGAGTGATGGGCAAAGAAGTTACACTTGTCACCCAAACCTTCTGCTACAGAAATGGAACAGTGACAATTTAGGTACAGTGGGTTAGCTCGATTTCTGTCAACTGCTTGACCCAGACAGCAAGTCTTCGGGTCTTCAAGATTACTTGTTCATTCCAACTAAGAGGTTGTCAAATAAAAACAACTACATGCTAGTCATTAATTGCTAACACTATGACTTTAAGATCATTCTGTAGCTATCAGTAGTCAAAAAGAAGAAAAATAATTTCTTCTCACATTTGACAACACAAAAGTAGAGCAGATAAAACCCACTTTCTTCTGGTTAAAAACAAACAAATAAAAAAACCCAAACCCCAAGTTGTTTCACAAGCTGAGGAAATGGGCAAGATCCTAATTTTACATTAGGCCAACACTGATCAGCTTGAAGAGTCTCTGGTTCCACAGCTGTGAATATTGGCTGAAATAACTCCCAGTAGCACATCCCAACAATTCATGGAAAAAATCCAGTAACTAAATTTTTACCCCCAGAAGAGCTGGCTTAGACCGTAACCAGACCCTGAAGTAACTTGAAGGCCTGCAAGAACCATGTTCAAGTATCTTTAATGTCCAGGTGCAGATGATAGCGTTTTAAAAGTCCAATGAAGCACCTAAATATCTGTGGATAATACATACTGTCAGATGTCAAAGAAAGCAAGTCAAATTTTCAAATATATTTATGTGCCCCATTAAGCACTTAACCACCGCATAGGACTGAAGAAAAACCAATCTGAGCAGGCACCTCAGTACTCTTAAAAATTAAACCCAGAGCACCAGCGTCAGTGAGAGTTCCCCACACACACCTCCTGATAACCACTGCAAGCAGCTCTGAACTTCTACCCTCCAAGGCAAGAATTTCAGTAAGAGCCTTGCTGGGTGCTTTGTTTGAAGCATGAGTTAATACAGCAGCTGAGGAAACAGCTTTCTGTTAAGTGGCTTAGTCGTAGCCACGTAAACAGAGGTAAGATTTACACCAGCTCAGATTCCAAATGTGTATTAACAGATTTTATATTCACGAGACACCAGTACATCTGTAGCAACATGAACTTGCACTGGTTCAGCTCACTCTTTTCTGTGCTTACGAAATATTTGCAGACACACTCAGAAATTTGAAATGTCAAATCTTTCATCATAACTATCATGATTATTTGGCAGGAAAATTAAGAACTGCACGGTTCTCACATTCTTTTAAGTTCTGCCTGAAGTCTTTCCACTAGTTCGGTTATTTCTCCTCTTTGTGATCAGTCTCCAGTCCAACTGGATACTCAAACTTTTTTGCCTGTTTAAATGAGGCTTATACTCCACTTTAAAAGTTTAGCATATGGTCACAGAAGTCCTTAGATAAAAGCTCAGCACTGCACTCAAAATTAATTTCTGTAAAAATAAATTTGAATGGAATATTTTATTATTTTTCAAAACCAAGCACTGATGCCTCTCACCTGTTTATTGATCTCTGTGATATTTATCCAAATTTTATTTAGCCCCAGTTCTCCAGTCTCAATTTGTTCTAGTTGCTTTTGCTTCTGCACCAAATCTTCATTCAGTTTAGGAATTTCTTGGAATGATGTCTTTTGATTAGATTCCACTAAAAAAAAAAAAAATTGTTTTAAAAAAACCCGCTAGTCCGGGTAAACAATGTTGAAAGGCAAAAAAAAAAAAATCCAAGCAGCAACATTTACAGCAGTGAAAGAAGGCAATAAGTTTCTACATACGGGTTTATTGCCAATTCAGAATTAAGTGTTTGTTCAGAATGACAGCTCTCTTTTGTTTTAAGAGTACTAATGTCTGCAGAGAGAACCCAGAGAGACCGTACTGCAAAAGTACCGTCACTCTGAGAAGCCTCAGTAGGTCTTTATTTACTGCAGTTATTTTACATTACTTTCACAGAGGGACATGAAATAGTAAAGGGACTGTAAATAAGAACTGCCAATGGTACCAGGGCAAAGGAGGCATGTGAAATGAACCTCAGTGCCTGTCTCAAGCCTGCAAAGGGGCTGCTGGCGAGGAAGCGAATTCCAAAGAGATTAACATGATTACAGCTGTTCCATGTGACAGAAAGACAACTGGGGGAAAAAAAAAAAAGAATAAGCTCACACACTAGTGTCTATTGGTAAACAAATCAGTAAACAAGGTCCTTGGAAATAAAGTCATTTATTACTGCAATTAATACTACAGGAAGAGGGAAACACGCAGCTCAAACCAATTCAAGTGAGCCTCAGAAATGCAGCTCTTCCAGGTCTGCAGTGACTAAGCTGTTTAGCTGCAAGTGCTGTTAGGAAATCCTAAATCTCTACGTCTGGGAAACAAATAAGCAAAGGTTTTGAGATGGAGATGACAGCGTTCTCCAAAACCTGCACTTCCACCCTGTGAAGCAGCACTTGAATGCTCCACAATAAACTTGCATCGTTGAGACCACAGACTGCCAAAAGCAGTGGGACCTACATTGTACATAGCTTGCCGCTCCTGGAACAAATTTCCATGTGTGACCTATCCAGTTAAACGGGGAAGCCTTCAGGAGTGCTTCATGCCCATGGAGTGGATGCCCAAATACACACAACTGGAAAGCCGTGCATCTTCAAAAACCCACTTCATTTTCTTGAAGCAAGTCCTAGAAGCAATTTCTAGGTACAGAGTAATCTGCATTGATCACTCAAGATCCAAATAACACTTTCGTCAAGTAAGACTTTGAAAGGCATATTTCAGCCAAAACAGACCGAGCGCTAACTGTGTGTTTGACGCAAACAGCTCACACTGAATCTGATGTTTCAGAGGCTCTTGTAGACAAAGTATTTTCTGTTCTGCCACTCTCACTGCGTACAGCGAGACTCCACTTCACTTTGCTAGCACTGCAAAGAACTCTTATGTGCTATATGCATTCTTAGCATCATTACTAACAACCAAAGGGAAACACTACAGTAACTTTCCCCTACCCTAAACATACTAGATGCAAAGATGTCTTATTTTTAACAGGCACTCATACCACACTCAGTTTGTTCAAAGGATGACAGAACATTAACAAATACCGCCATGGGAATCTGCTCTTATTGGGAAAACATCTAGATAAAGATTCAGAGGAGGAAGATTCTTTTTCCAAACCTGCTCTAGGACAGACAGATTCCATACCTTGGTTTCTCCATCCATCCCCCCATCTCACCAAAGGACAATGTTACCTTTTAGAAACAGGTTATTTTGCTGGGTTTTTGTTGTTATTTTTAATGCTGTGCCTCACTATGAGACTCCCATCGAGCTTCTAGGCATGTTATTATAGTGGTAAGGAAATCTGAGAGTATTTTATCACTAGACCAACTATTAAATACACGGCTTTTCTATCAGAGCTATTAAGGAGAAAAACAAGCACATCTGTAATTGCCAGACAGTAAGCTCAGAGGACAACTGCTTTAACAAAGAGGTCTGTATAGAACAGGAATGATGAAACTTAACTACAGTAAAGCCAACAAATGTTGTCATCGTGCAAAATTTTTACTGCCAGTACGTACTTAAAGCAGACCAGTCCATGAAGAGCAGCTGTCAGCTCACCCAGGACACAGAAACAGTTACTGCAGAGCTGTTCGGTATCCTCACAGCCACAACACAGCACCTGTAACTGAAGGTATTCTCCATAACTGGTGGACGCCCAGTTACAGCTAACTTTCAGAGTTCAGTATCAGTTAATATAAAAGCGTATCTATTAGCAATGCTTTCTCTCACTCCCAGCCAGCCAGCTGGTTCCACCTTGACAGACAACTCCCCATCTCACAGCAGTTACACCTGAACAGGAAGTCCTAAACACCAACAGCAAAGAATTTCTACACACATTTCCTCAAAACGTCTTTCACCACAAGCAAATCAAGCCCTCTGCTTACCTCCAGCCCTAGCAGCCTCCTCATTTTTTAATTGATTTCACCAGCCTCATTTTTAAGGTCACCTTCATGTCCAGGACGCAAAAATTCTAAGATGAAGACCAAAGTTATGGGACAAAACCTGCAGTCAACAGCAGTGCTCCTCAGGCAAAACATAACTATGTAAGTTCCCCAAAGCAGCTAGAGACTGCCCGAATGCTTAAACTTCACTCTCTTCTGCTCCATTCACACAGCTCCTGAGCTTATCCCTGCCTTTTTCAATATATAGGATTTTAAACACCACTAAAATAAGGCACCAAAACATATCTTGTGTCCAGAGGTGAGGTACAGAGAACCAACAGCATACGTGACATGCAGATCTCACCATTCATTACACCTCAGCACTACAGAAGTTACAATATTGAAATCTTACATGGACAGGGAGAACTCGAGACCTACAAGCAAAATACTTCATGTTAACTCCGTACTTTGAAGCATTAAAGATGATGTAACTCCACACCGTATGCAACACAACATAGAAGTTGAACGAGAACAGGTCAATACAAGCAAGATACAAGAGGATACAAAGAAAAAGCATAATACCAAAGCAACATTCAAATTGCAGTAATGCCATAGCAAGTATTAGAGGTTTTTAGAAGAGCTCAAGACAAGAACACTCTCTTCCTGTAAAGATAAAAAATAAAAAACTAAGAGATGTATTAAAATCCCCTAGGCTGCTTTTACAGGGCTGATCTGAACTTTTTCTTTTTAAACACGGGCTTCCTTTGGAAGACAGCACTCCCAAGATCAAACTCAGGAATGTTAGAAATGTACATACCAGCAACTACAAGCCCACCTCGATCAGTGTCCTTGCTCTTCAGAAGATAAAGAGCAGGCAAGAACATACAACATTCGCCTTCAATTCACCCAGCCTCTGAGCATTCAGGGACAGTTTGTCTACTCAGTACTTCAAAACTTTGAATAAGCAGGTAGGCAACTAAAGTTCTTCATATGGCACACAGCAAATATGAAATATACAGTTATATTTATACTCACTAGTTCGAAACTTGTCTTTTATTGCATCCAGATCCTCCTTGAGAGCCACCTGCATCCAGACCAAGCCAACACACGCTACCGCACAAGCCGCAAGAATGACAAACGCACATAACGGGTAACAGAATTTGCAGCATCGTAGATAGTCTCCCCTGGGTAAAACAAAAATAACAAGTTGCAAATATTCAACAGTACCTAGAAAAGTTTTATTTTAAATGCTGAGCTATCAAAGTAAGAGACAGCACTGGAACAGCACACGTTTTGGCTGCCAAGAACTAAGGAAGAGCTTTTCCAAGAACAAATGAGGCTATACAGTGAGATCAGGGCTGTTACTCTCTGTTCAGTTCATCCTCAGGAGGCACATCTAGCGTATTTAAGAGCAGCTGTCAGGTTTCTCTTACTAGAATTTCCTGCTCTGCTCACATAAACTTATGTTAGGAACATCTGCTTGATAGCTTGGAAACCAGGCTTCAAGGGAGGGTATTGCCATAATGTTATGACAAGTACTTCTAGATTATCCTAAACTGCAAAAGCCTAAGTTTCTCTGCAACGTGCCTACTTTTAGTTATTCTTAGAGGTCCATTAATAACGCTGTTACTTTACTGAAAAGTTTATCTATTGGCAAAAGCACATCGAGTCCATGACAAAACCGGCACTGCGTCAGCTCACAGATACAGGATTGTGCTGTGCCAACCACACCGGCATAACCGCCCTCAGCATTTCAAGCAGCTGACTCCAAGCTGCTCTAAGGACTTCTGCGGTGAGCACAAAACAGAAAGAAAAAAAAAAAAAAAGACGAAGAAAAGTCAGAGGATGGACCAGATCTACTTCTGCCCCCAGCCAGGCCACCTGTTGGGCCAGACACACTCAGCGCAGCTCCAGCTCCTCCCTGGCAGTCCACACGCCCCCACGATGGCGAAGCCGACCCGCTGAAGGCCACGCAGCCGCCTCCAGCACCGCCCCGGAGACCGGCCCAGGGCTGAGGCAGCCCCGGGGACTCACTTGCCGCAGCGGCCCCGCGCCCCCGCCGCCGCGAACTCGTCCTCCTCGGAGCTGGACTCGGAGTCGGAGGCGGGCGGCTCGGTGCGCAGCAGCCGGTGGCCTGAGCCCTTCTTGGCGGGCTTCTTCCTGCGGCCGTCGGCGGCCAGGCCGATGAGGGCGTTCAGCTCCTTCCGCTTCTTCATCTTCTTGTGGGGCGTCGGCGGCGGCGCGGCC
>VZSZ01003702.1:266113-302520 GCA_013398815.1 Ibidorhyncha struthersii
CTGGTGGGACTCGGGGGGAGCGATGCTGGTGGGACCCGTCCCTGCCCGTCCAGGAGAATTGCTTCTCCTGGTCCCCCCGGGGTTGAGGGAAAGGTGGGCATCGCTTTTTCTCAGCCCTGCAAACCGCTGTCTCGCTCCGCTTGCGGTGCCTGGCGAAGGGCACGCGTGGGCTGCTGCAGAACGCGCGGTGGGAAGAGGTGGCAGCTGGCTCGCCAGTAAAGAAAGCGGTAATAGAACGCGGCGTGGGCAAGGTGGTAAGCCAGCATTGGTGCTGGAGGCAGCAGAGCCACGCTGCTGTGTCCCCCGGGCAGGCTCCCCTGTCACCTCTCTGCTCCTGTGAACATCAAGGCACGACCGCTGCGGCTGTCCCCAAGGAGGTGCACGCTGATCCCAGTGTCCGGAGGCACCTTCTCTCCCTTGCCAGCTTCCATCGGCTTCACGGCCAAGTGAGTCAGACAGGGCATTGATCGTTTTGAGTCACATTTCGGCCACAAAACACATCCCAGGTGTAGCATCCCCAACAGGGGCCACGCATCTTTATCAGATTACGTTAAAGCTGTGACTAACCAAGCCTGCATATATAAGCAAGACTTGTTCTGGGCACACGTGGCATGGATGACTATTCACCGAGGTATTTGCTTGCCCACACGAATGAGCGTGGCTGCCTTGGCAAACAGATTTCCACAACTCCTGGGCAGTTTCGCAAGGAGTAACTGAGCTGCCTGATGCGAAAGGCTTTTCCATGCATGCTAAAGGCTGCTTAAAATCGCCCTGACCACTCCTGGGCTCTGCTGATGCCCTGCCGTGGCCAACTCTGTGGCACATTAAATAACTGGCACCCTGAAAAGTAGATGGGAAATCTGGAGGGGACTTCCTAGGGCTTGTCTCTGTGCCGTGGCAGCCCCAGTTTTCCTGCGCTGGATGGGACAGTCCGTCTTCTGGCAACGTTAAGTATGAAGATGGGCCAGTTCAGGGCTTTGTTGCGCTGCCAGTTAGACTTTAAAACTGCAATTAAATAAAGTACGTTAGCCTGTTTGTCAGTTGTGACTATGTACCCTGGAATGGGATTTAACTGTGCTGATCGCTCGCTCCCATCGTGGCTAGCTTGTTCACAGCTTGACTTTTGCCTTGGATGGAATTTTTTTTAAAGAATTCCTGTTTTGCAAATTTGCTGATTAAATGCTGCTGAATTCCCCAGAGACGAACAGTTCATTGTGCCAGGGAGGAAACTGGCAATGCTCTGAGCACATGCTGAATACTGAGTTTATACGGACCTTGGAGGAGGACCTGAGAGCTGTATTCAGGGAGAGCACTGACGTTTCCCGTTCTATCGATTTAAAGTGATTAATTGCCAGTTTTGATTCAGCGTAGCATCTCAAATATATTTGTCGTGCCTTGGGTGGGTCTCCAGGGAATACATCACTTTGTTTTAAAGCATTCTTAGGTATTAGTCTCTGCTTATCCAAATTACTCAGTAGAAATAACTTTAAAATATCAGGAGAGGTCGTACAGAGCTGTTCAGTCTCGCTGCAGCAGCACGACTTAGTTAAAACCCAGAGCGCTAGCCCCGAGCTGGCCAAACCGAATTCCCAAGGTCACAGTTGGTGGGAATCAGAGGAGAGCAGGGAGCTGCCCCGTGGGCGCAGGGGGGCTATTGGTCTCTCGGTAGCCCTTTGCCCACATCTGCCCTGTGTGGGTGGCTGGTGGTGGGGAGCCAGCCTGGTTCTGACTGAGCACGACGCAGCTCCGTGCTCAGATTTCAGCTCCTGTGTTTTCTGTTTCATTTGCTATTGGCGCGTAGTCATTAAAAGCGCCTTTAAGTGCCTCTTCCCAGATGCTTTTAGTGTTGGATCCGTTTCAAAACTTGCATTTCAGCGTGAGATCAGACTATTACCTTTTTTTCTTAGACCTGAGCAGGGGTTATGCTT
The DNA here is from genome assembly GCA_013398815.1 of Ibidorhyncha struthersii. NCBI lineage: Eukaryota > Metazoa > Chordata > Aves > Charadriiformes > Charadriidae > Ibidorhyncha > Ibidorhyncha struthersii. Next base: position 268,042 of record VZSZ01003702.1, read on the forward strand.
TTCTTTTCAAGCTTCCCAGGAAGGAAGAAGTACAAATGATGGTCTTTCATGTAGAGTCTGGAAGCTGGAGCCCCAGTTAAGAAGCAGGAGCTTTCCATTCCTGTTCCTCCACAGCCTGCAGGACTTTACACCCTCTGCCCCGGCAGTGCTCAGCACAGCAGGTAGAGGTTACTCACCTTGGGGGTAACCTCTCCTCCCAAATAAACCCATCCCACCTTCTGCCAGCCCAGGGATGGTTCTTGATAGCAAAAACCCAAGGCGGACACTAAAAAACAAGGTTGGATGCAAAGGCTTCTAGCGTTAGGACTTCTGCCAGCGAGACTTGCTCAGCATTTCCCAATTACTTCCATTTATGCTTTCTGTGATTTCGTGACAGGAGGAAGCACAAGCATTTGGTACATTCAAGTGTCACTTAGCTAAAGGCGCCGTGCCAAGCCCTGCTTCTTCTGGCATTGCTGAAGGGGTGGGCGCTGGGGAGAGCTGCCTCCTTTTACGCCAAAACTTGATCCCCGCAACCAGAGAAATTGATCATTCTCTTTAATAAGTCCAAAATCTTGAACCTGAGCAAGAGAAGTTGGACGTTAGCTTTCTGTCATACATGATAACTGGATGTAGTGGATAACTGGATGTCATCCTGCCAAATGTGAGACATGTGGGATGTGCTGCAGGGACCACCCCCGGCTCGCAAGGAAGGGGGCTCAGCCTGGGAGCCTGGCCGTGCCCCCACGCAGCCTGTGCAGTCCCCTGGCAGATGCCCCGTGGCTCCTGAGCATCCTCTCCAAGACAAGCCTGACATGGGTGATTATTTGAGTACGAGCAACCTCCCGGGTTGAGAAGCATTAGCCAAACTAAAAGCTGAGCTGAGCTAACTCAGCACCAAAGCGACTGAGCGAATACTCACTTGACTCAATCAACAGGGTGACTTTGCGGCTGGTTTCTGCACCAGTATGCAGATGTAATTAAACTTCAAGTCAAAGCAGCAGCAGCTATGTCAGCCCTAGCTCACCAGAATCCTTCCCCCTGCGTCTTGTGGCAGAGTGGTTTCTAAGAATTCTTACACAGTTTTGTCTCTGTGATCCTTTTTTCCTCTGCTTGTGGCTTCGGATCTTTCCACCGATCTTTCCACTTGTTTTTTGGCTATTGCCTGCTTAATATACAACAGCACTGGCTATAAAAGCAATAAAACAGCGATCGCTTTCGAAGAGCGAACCCGCCAGTGTTGCTGATATGAATGCTGGCACTCATGTTACTTCTCAGCATGCAACCTCCAAGGACCAGAGATGAACCTTTCTGGGAGCACCAGCTCTTCATTGCCTATTAAATTCCATTCCTGGAAATCAACGAAATCTGAATCTGACATTATGAACCAGTGTCCCCTCCTCTGTACGCTCCATCGGTGACTGTGGTCTCATTCTGTTGACTTTTACCTGGATATTGGCCTTCTCCGCTTCAATGTCTGGAGGAAGCTGTGGCCCAGGTTTCCCAGTCAGGAGGCATCGTTACACTGAGGCAGACATAGCAGTGATGCTGTTGGCTGCTGTAAAAGTGCTGCTGTATTTTCTCACGACTGCTGCGTGCTGATTGCTCAGCCACGTGCGAATGGGAACATATTTGCACACCACAAAACGCAGGTGCTGTCTGGGGCAAACCTGAGTCTTCCTGGGGGGGGCCATGGAAAAAAGAGCAGATAATATATGTGCACTGATAGGCACCACCACTGTCCCTAAGGGTGTTCTCCATGGTTTGGGTCAATTGATAAGGAGGAATTATTTTATATGAGGTTTAAAAGTAACAAGCTTCTCTACTTTTCATGCTATGCAAACCCAGAGGAACACCACCTTGTTCGTGATCACCTGGTTTTGTGATAGAGAAAGACCTTGAGCTTTTTAAGAAAGAGGTTTGGGAGATTTTTTATTTTTTTTTCTCTGAACCTAAATATTCTTTCTCTTTTTACTTCCCCACAACTACAGTTTCTCAAGGAGGAAGAGGTGCTGGACAAGGTGGAGATCTGGGCACAGAAGTACCTATACGCTCACCCTGTCTGGTTTGGGAGTTTCTCGGCATTCCTGGTTGTCACCGATCCCGACTATGCCAAGGCTCTGTTGGCCAGAGGAGGTGAGGAGGTCACAGAATCATAGAATGGTTTGGGTTGGAAGGGACCTTGAATATCATTGAGTTCCAACCCCCCTGCCATGGGCAGGGACACCTCCCACTAGACCAGGTTGCTCAAAGCCCCATCCAGCCTGGCCTTGAACACCTCCAGGGATGGAGCTTCCACAACTTCTCTGGGCAACCTGTTCCAGTGCCTCACCACCCTCAAGGTGAAAAATTTCTTCCTAATATCTATTCAAAATCTACCTTCTTCCAGTTTGAAGCTATTCCCCCTCATCCTACCACTACATGCCCTTGTAAAAAGTCGTTCCCCAGCTCTCCTGTAGGTCCCCTTTTAGGTACTGGAAGGCCGTAATAAGGTCTTCCTGGAGTCTTCTCTTCTCCAGGCTGAACAGCCCCAACTCTCTCAGCCTGTCCTTACAGGAGAGGTCCTCCAGATAAGATGATGCCTGCAGCTGTGGAGCAACAACCACAGCCTGCAGATTTCCCGTGCCAGCCTAAAAATTCATAGCAAGGCAGGGTTTCACAGAGAGGTTGTCTTGCAGAAATCATCTAAAGGCATGGAGAGATATCCCTCCTTCATGTCATGCCCTTGGTGCTTCAGGCACAGGGCTGCGGGGGTGCCCAGGGTCCCTCCAAATCTGGCACGTCAGACTTCCTCAAGTGCTCCTTGAAAAGTTATCTTCTCAGTGCCTGATCCCAGCAAGGAGAAGAAAGCTGGAAGCTTTTTTTGTCAGCTCAGCCTCCTGGCTCCTACTGTGCTGCCGTGTCTTTAGTACATCTAGAGAGAAAGGTGCTAAACAGTCTGGGAGGGTTAATCATTTATCACACTGTACAGACTTTGGACTACCAATATTTTCGTTCTAGTGTGGGCATCTGCTTTTATACTTTTATATTGCAGCTGGGACAAACAGTGTTGTTTTGTTGCGAAACACTGATGAATTCTGCAGGAATTCTGCTTCATACCCAACCAAAAGTGAGAGCCCAGAGGGAGCTTTCAGGTGCAAACCAATGGGTTGATGCTACTGAAACATTTACCATTTTATTTTCTCTTTCTTGATAATTTTTTTACAGATCCCAAGGATAACATCAGCTATAAACACCTTGTCCCATGGATTGGTATGTATTCCCAGGGCTTTGCCTACCAGGAATGATTTCTGAAGTTAGTCAAGAACATGCTATAAACAAACAGCATTGTGCTCTTTCCTTGATGCAGTTATAGCTAAAAGCTTCCTGGAATTATTATGTTTATTGAAAAAGGTACTAGATAATGCTCTTTTCTTGTGATTCAAGGAAAAAATGTTCAGACATAGTCATACGTACAAATGAGAACCACTTACTTGTCCATAGTTAGCAAAGGGCAGTGACGGGAGAAGGTCAGATTCAGTAGAGGACCAGTGAAAAATGCATCCGTTGATCTGAAATTCTCAGCTCCAGCAGTGATGGTGTTTCGCTTCGGAGGCAGCGCTGTGTGGTTTCAGCAAGCAGGGCTCTGCTCAGCCCGGGGAACCCTGGAGCTGATGGCAAACTGATTAAACACTCTCTCATAGCAGCTCAGACAGATTTAATCATGCTCCTTGCAGGCTGTGTCCACAGGCAGGTGAAACCAGCCTGCTTGTAGCCAGCAAAACATGTCTTGCCTGTGTTCCCCCAGGGAACGGGTTGCTGATCTTGCATGGGCCAAAATGGCACCAACATCGAAAACTCCTGACTCCGGGGTTCCATTACGACGTCTTGAAACCGTACGTGGCCCTGATGGCAGAGTCTACTAACGTGATGCTGGTAGGACTCATGTCTGATGCTTCTCTCTCTGCCCTGTTTTCTTTTCCCTGATCCTCACTGGTGAGTAGGTAAATGCTGGAGCAGGGTTTTCTTGCAGTGCCCTTACTTACAGCCTGGTAAGTGTAAGGACAGGCTGTGTCCTGGTGGTCAAGCTTTCTGAGTCACCACAAATCCCTGCCCGTGAGTTGGAAGGAATGAGCAGGTTGAGCCTCCCTGCAGGGACTATGTCTCTGGTACTGCTTTGGGCTCTGTGGCCAAGATTTGAGGATTAATGTTACTGCCATCCCCAAACTGTGCATAATCACAATCCCAGCTGCGATTTCTTATAAACTCTTTTTTTTGTAAATGAAGAACTGAAGTAAAGAAAGTTTTATAATAAATCCTGAAAATATAAAGTTTGGAGCAGAACTATGCTGTGACCTAAGGTTAAAGGGTACCGTTTGCTGTCAGCAAACCCATAAGTGGATTGCAATCCCTGCCTTGCCTAATACACAGTGAAACTGCACTGTTCTTCCATCCATCAGTGCTGGGCACGATGGAAACCAGTGTGAATTACAGGTGAGGGGCACCAGGCTTTGTGCATATGGACCAGCGGGAGTCTGAGTGCCGGATCTAATCCTTCTCCTTTGTCTCCCTCCACCCAACCTCCCCAGCAGCTCCATGTGGATCCTGGCTGTCCTCCCTCCCGCTGGCCCAAGGAGCAGCCAGGAGAGCTTTTGCAGTGCACGCAAATGCCTGGCAGTTTATAATTCCTTGCATACAATGCAAAGTGCCTATTGTGGGAGCCCGTGCCACCAGGTCGCAATCATTAGATGTGCTAAGGACATCTGTCCATACAGGCCCTGTTCCCCAGCCCGGTTTCTTGCTGTGGGAGTTCAGATGTGACTGTGCTCCTCCATCTCACAGAATCACAGAATAGTCAGGGTTGGAAGGGACCTCTGGAGATCATCTAGTCCAACCCCCCCGCCAGAGCAGGGTCACCTACAACAGGTTGCACAGGACAGCGTCCAGGCGGGTTTTGAATGTCTCCAGAGTGGGAGACTCCACAACCTCTCTGGGCAGCCTGTTCCAGTGCTCCACCACCCTCAAAGTAAAGAAGTTCCTCCTCATGTTAAGATGGAACTTCCTATGTTCAAGCTTGTGCCCATTACCCCTCGTCCTATCAATGGGCACCACTGAAAAAAGACTGCTCCCATCCCCCTGGCATCCTCCCTTCAAGTATTTGAAAGCATTAACAAGATCCCCCCTCAATCTTCTTTTCTCCAGACTAAAGAGACCCAAATCCCTCAGCCTCTCCTCATATGAAAGATGCTCCAATCCCCTAATCATCTTTGTAGCCCTTTGCTGGACCCTCTCCAGCAGATCCCTGTCCTTCTTGAACTAGGGAGCCCAGAACTGGACGCAGTATTCCAGAGCAGAGTAGAGGGGGAGGATGACCTCCCTCGACCTGCTGGCCACACTCCTTTTGATGCACCCCAGGATGCCATTGGCCTTCTTGGCCACCAGGGCACATTGCAGGCTCATGGTCATCCTGTTGTCCACCAGGACTCCCAGGTCCCTTTCCACAGAGCTGCTCTCCAGGAGGTCGGCCCCCAACCTGTACTGATGCATGGGGTTATTCCTCCCCAGATGCAGTACCCTACATTTACCCTTGTTGAATTTCATTAGGTTCCTCTCTGCCCAACTCTCCAGCCTATCCAGGTCACGTTGTAAAGCAGCACAGCCTTCTGGCGTGTCATCCTCTCCCTTTCTCAGCTTTTGAGTCCACTGGTTCCTTACAGCCATGAAGGGACAGAGGATTCAACATCATTTCATATCTGCCAGGCAAGAGAGACACTATACTTTCCCTAGGGATCCCCTATGGGAAGAGTCAAGCAAGACCTCCTATGTTATACGCTGGAAAAACACAGTGGGAGATGAGAGATGGAGATTGTGAGATGGAAGCTTGCATCTTAGACACCAAAGGCACCAAGGCCATATGTGCTTCTGAGAGAGAGACAAAAAACACAGCCTCAGTGAAGCCCAATGCCGACATATGCTGCTCTTGTGCAGGAAACACACTGCACCCTAATAAAGGGTTTGGTAATATGCCCCATCACCCAGCGATGCACCCATCCTGGGGTTCTCTAGGGTGGCCTTGCCCCAGGGTAGGGTGTACCAGGGCTCACCACTGCCAGGATTTGAGAGTAGCAGCTGCCTGAGGCAAATCTTGTATTAACCATCCCACTCTTGTCTTCCGTTCTCTGGGATTTTGATGGCAACTAAGAGATCCTCTTCTTTTTTCGATTTCTCTGGGATGTTTCCCTAGCTGAGCACTCATTAATCAGAAGGTGAATGCAGATCGTGCAGAACGTTCCCTTGCCTTCTCATTTCTGTCTCCTTTGCGTCCTAGGATAAATGGGAACAGCTGATCACAGATGGGAAACCGGTGGAGCTCTTTGAGCATGTCAGCTTGATGACCCTCGATAGCATCATGAAATGTGCCTTCAGTTGTCACAGCAACTGCCAGACCAACAGGTCGGTGCTGCCTGCCCCAAACCCTGGCAGAAAGTTTGCGGCTCAGAAGGGAAATGGGCAAGTTGCTCGTCGTGATGCTCCCAAAATTACAAACTTCCACCGTTCCCCTCTCCCCAGGAAAAACACCTACATCCAGGCTGTCTACGACCTATGCCTCATGGTGCACCAGCGCCTCCGCATCTTCCCCTACCACAACGACGTCATTTACTGGCTCAGCCCCCACGGATATCAGTTCAGGAAGGTCTGCCAGCTCGCTCATGACCACACAGGTATTGCACACCTTCATCCTCTCCCAAAGCTTTCCAGCAGGGTGGGCGATAGCTGACCAGAGGCAGCAGAGTTACCTCCTTGCCCGCGCAGTGATCCTGCCTGGAGGCTCGAAGCCGGGACCCAAGCAGAGCATCAGTTTGCCGCAGTGGTCCGATCTAGGCATGAAGCAAGGGGGTGTCACAGCTCTTCAGTTATTAAACTGGACTAACAGAGGAATTCTCCTCTGGGAAAGCTCCTGTTAAATGACCAGAGACTGGTGAGACAAGGGCTGGGCGCAACAGGCAACACCAATGCAAGGAATGATTTTCCTTTCCAGGCCAGGCATGATTTTCATGCAGCATGGGTGGGTAAAATAGGTTGAGGAGTCGGTGGTGAGCAAAGAAGTTGGCAGAAAAGGGTGGCAATGTGCACGACATATGTTGCTGTGCTTCTGCAAAAGGCAAACTGCCTGGGATGCAGAAGCAGACATGTCAAATGCATGGTGGACTGAGCGCTGGTCACCCCCTTGGGTGCCTTAGCAGGGCAGTTTTGCAGCTCAGCATCTCCTGTCCCTGCTGAACCTTTAACTCTTTCTTCCCCAGACAAGGTGATCCACGAGCGAAAGGAGTCCCTTAAAGACGAACGGGAGTTTGAAAAGATCCAGAAGAAGAGACATTTGGACTTCTTGGACATTCTGCTGTGTGCCAGAGTGAGTGACGAGGATGGGGTGTGTGGCAGGGTGGCAAGGTCCAAAAGCCCGTCAGTCTTTGCAGGGGTGCCACAGACCACCAGGGACCCTCAGGACTGCACAAGCCATTAAGATAAATTTGCCCAGTCCTGCCAAGTTGAGGAGAGGCCAAGGTGATCCTATTTTCCATCACTGAAATGTTGGTAGCGTCTGTTGGGGAATACAACACGCAGAGGGATTTCATAGTCCTGGTGGTTTAGTATCAGGGGGATAAAGGGATTTATAAGGGAAGGAAAAAGGGCCCTGAATTCAGTCTAAACAGAGACTGATTTTGTTTATACGTATCCCAGGGGCATCACCACCCCTCTTTGCAATAGCTGAAAGAATATAATGTCCCCTCCTGGGGTATTATATTTTTTATATGTGTGTCTGGGCCACTATAAGATATATATTTTTATACATACATATATATATGGGCCACTGAAAGTGTCTCTGGGCTGTTAGGATGAGAATGGAGCTGGACTGTCCGATGAGGACCTGCGTGCCGAGGTGGACACGTTCATGTTTGAGGGACACGATACAACAGCCAGCGGGATCTCCTGGCTCTTGTACTGCCTGGCGTCACACCCCGAGCATCAGGCACGGTGCCGGGAGGAGATCCAGGGCATCCTGGGCGACCGGGAGACGCTTCAGTGGTAAGTTTGCATGTTTCCTCAGCTGGTAACTTTTTTTTCCCCATTGCTGGTGTTTCTAAATGAGCAATGTCCTCAAGACCTGAAAGCTAGGGTGCTAAAGGACTCATTTGTAAGGTTGCTGTGTGCACAGGGACTTCATAGGATGGAGCAGATGCTGCAGCCTTCAGCTAAATCTGCCTCCCTGCCCTTCAGGGCGTCAGGGCTCCTCTTGCCAGAACAGACACGAGAAAAAAACATCCCAGAGCAGGAGGACATGCTGGATGCCATGCCAAGACCTGGGCCACCGACGTAGCCCTTTGCTCTCTCCTGTTTTCTCGCCACAGGACATTGTAATCATGGTTTTTCACCTTTTGCTGTCATCACTTTGCACTTGAGCTTGTTCAGAGGTTGTTAAGGTTGTTCAGAGGTGTCTTGGGGTCCCCAGCTTGCAGCAGCCAATGGATGGACGTTGTGGGTCCCTCCGTATGCCCCAAGGGGGTCTGCCCAGGATGCTGATGGCTGTGGGGCAAGGGACCTCTGGGCGCAGGGCAGCGGTGGGAGCGTGGGGCTCAGCCTACCTCTGCCTCTGTCCTGGCAGGGAGGACCTGGGCAAGATGACTTACAGCACCATGTGCATCAGGGAGAGCCTTCGCCTTTACCCACCAGTGCCCGGTGTGTCCCGGCAGCTCAGCAAACCCATTACCTTCCCCGACGGACGCACTTTGCCAGAAGGTCTGTAAACCCCATTCCCGCTTCACAAAACTGTGCTCTTGGACATCAGCCGTGTCCTCGCTGCCTGCCACAGAGCAGCCTCTGTGACCTGCTCCTCACCAGCACAGACGTTCAGATAGGACTGTGCAGATGTTGGCATCCCGTTGATAGATGGGATGGGCTGTACAGCAGCATCCCCGTGACACCATCTCTACAGGGCAGCTGTGCCAGTGCCAAAAGCCCCTTCTCTTCCTGGCCAAGCACAAGCTCATTTTTCACCCATTTTGACGAACTGCTGGCGCAGGGGGACAGGGACTGGTCCCATCCCAGCTTGTGGTGTGGAATTGCGCTGTGCTGCTTCATTCCTTCTCTGATTTGGCACACAAGCAGGCAGTGTTGGGGTGGGGATGACATGCCTATGGTGCCGGTGCCTTCCTCTTTTCCACCTGTGGCTGCTTACAACTAAACAAGTGGAAAATGTTTAGTTTTCTCTGAAGCCGATGACAAAACCCTTACAGGTTTCCAGTTGACAGATAAGACCACGATGATTTAGACAGACCCTTGTGTGAGCAGGCTGCAACCTCCCCTTTAGTTTCTTTGTCACTGAGCCCTTTTCTCCTTCTCCATTGCTTTACAGGCAGCATCGCTGCGATAAGCATTTATCTCATTCACAGAAACCCCGCGGTATGGAAAGACCCTTTGGTAAGTTTTCTTCTGCCCTTCTAGTAAGTTTTCCCTTTTATGCTGTGCCTCTTTGAATGGTCCCCTTCACCTGTTCGCAGGAGAGCAGAGCCCCCCCTTGCTCCTGAACGTCTTTGGCCACAGGAATCACACTGAGAAGCAGTTGCTTTGCATTAGTCTCAGCCAGCCATGGCACAGGGTGCTCAGACAGCAGCATTAGAGCTAGGTGCTGCCCAAACAGTAGGACAAAGTGCTCTGAATAGCTTGTTGTATAATTTTTTGCTCAGCCTACAGGTGGAGAATTGAATCCCAGCTCCCCGGTTTCCATCATATCGGTGTCTGGTTTATCTTGACCACACCATTGCCAGGCTCAGTGGAAAGCAAGGGGATCTGGTGTATGAGTTTCAGTCTGTCTCAAAATGAGTTCTCTCTCCGATGGTGGTGTTCAAAAATTATGGGGTGTCATGTTTCTGAAGACACCAGTCAGTACTGTGTTCCTTAAATAATTGCTTTTTCTTGCTGTGTATTCTTCATTTCCAGGTGTTTGACCCTTTGCGGTTTTCCCCAGAGAACATCTCTGGCAGACACTCTCACGCCTTTCTGCCTTTTTCTGCTGGAATGAGGTAAAGTGTATTGAACGCTGAAGGAGTAGTGGGGAGAGAAAACATGCATCCCTGGAAATTGCTTAGCCCGAGAAGCACGTGCTGCTGTTGTAATTGCTATGAGGCAGAGTGCTTTCAGAGACTGCCGCCTGCAGTCCTGGCCCTGCAAGTTTAAATAGCTCAGGATCGCATAAGAAGTGTGTGTACCATGGAGGAGTTCTGGTACCAGCAGGCAAAATGGGAAAGAAACATCGTTGGGCCCCTCCTGGGGACAGGGAATGGGGTCCCAAAGCTGCTGAGCATCCTGTTGGCATCCTGTAGGGAGCCTACAGCATCCTGGGCTCACCTGCTGTCCTCTCCTTGATGCAGAGACCCCATCCCACCTCCCCCCGTCCTTTGATTACCCATTCTCTCCTGCTCCCAGTCCTTCCCTTCACCCTCCGCTCATCCTGCTGAGGCAAACACGTTGCAGACCCTCCTGCTTGGAGACCCACCACTTCTTCTCTGCTGGCCTCTCTGTTGGCTTCCCCATCTCCCCTCCCTCTCTGTGCTCATTGAACACATATCCAGGAGCTCCTGATGCTCCGCCAGATTTCCCCTGGCTCAGCCCATGCCCCTGCTTTTGCCCCCCAAAACACTGCCTGGGACCCCCAGAGCTGCAGAGGGGAAGGGTTGTGCGTTGGTGTGAGAGGGCCAGGATTCGGCCATGGGGGTTCGCTGTGCCCAGCACCAAGATGGGGGACGCTGAGCTGCTCTGTTTCACCCCAGGAACTGCATTGGGCAGCAGTTCGCCATGAATGAGATGAAGGTGGCGCTGGCCCTGACCCTGCTCCGCTTCGAGCTCTCGCCCGACCCCGCCAAGCCTCCCTGCAAAATACCTCAGATCATCCTTCGCTCCAAGAACGGGATTCACCTGTATCTAAAGAAAATCCGCTGATGCTCAAAAACTCCTGCCTTTGTCGGAGGGAGGGACCAAGCAGGTGATGGGACAATGTTTCTCTGGGGCAAAATGTGCAGGGCAAGATTTGGGGGATGAGGATTCCTGATTTCTGTGCTTCTTCCACCAGCTGAAAGCCCTTTTTTGGCCTGGGCCCAGGTAGCCTGGATGGCATTGCCCAGACCCATTGCCATCTGCTCTGCAAGTGCCCATCTCGGAGCAGCCGGGCACGGCCATGCCTCTTCACTGGTGTCCCCTTGTCCTGCTGTAACCGCTGGCCTGGGAACATCTGTAGGTCCTACCAGCTTCCTCCTTACCAAATCCTGCCTTCACACTCATGTCCTGGCCGAATCCGTGACCTTTCCCAGCCCTGCGCCGTCATCAGCACCTTCCTCAGTGCCTGGAGGTCAGCCCTTCTCTCCTGCAGCAGGGACAGCCCGTGGCAGACCTCTGTCTCTCTTCTCACACTTAATGTGTCTCTCTTCTGTTGAAAGCACTGATTCTAGTTTGGGCTCTGAAATTCTGCCTAAACTGCAAAATAGTCTGTAATTTTTGTGTTAATAAACCAATAATTATTCCTTTAACAGCCGCTGCGTCATTTTTTTATTGCTGATGCTTGCCCACTTCATCACAAATACGGTGTAAAACCCCTTTAGAAATGGGAGATGGAGAGGAAACCCATCAGCACCAAGAGACAACAGCCCCAGGGGTGTCCAGCCAGGCCCCTGCCTGCAGATCTCCAGCCGCAGCCAAAACAGCATCTCCTTCCATGGGCAACTCCTTAACCTGGGTCCAGTGTGCAATCTTCATTTAGAGCTGCGAGGGAGAAGTTCTGATAGTTGAAAAGGTTTTCTTTCTCTTTTTTTTTTTTTATTATTTTCCTAAGCCGATAAAGTTTTGAGAGTTGTATGCTTGAGGTACACTGGAGGACACTAGCGAGCTGTGGTCTGCCTCTGCAGGAATCATTATTGGGGTAGAAAGTGTCAAATTGGGAAATCCCACATGCCGCTGTTGCGATTAGCACTGCAGTGATGTCGATTGCGGTTCTGGCATCGTGGGCAGGCTGCCGCACGGTAAGACAGCGGCTGACTTCATGCAGCTCGCATCTGCAGAGAGAAGGCAGATAGAAAGCAGCAGGGGAAACAGGAGGACCTTTTTGTGGAATACACTGGGTTATGCTATCAGCACCTCAAGCCCAGTCACTGGTGAACCCTGTTAATGGAAGGTTATATCAAACAGAAGGTTTTGTCCAAGTTTAATTTTAAATGCACAAAGGGTGCCCGCAATAAATAATAGAGATAACACAAATAACTTGTGTCATCTTTCGCACTGAGCATATTACCAATCCGCTGCAAATGTCACACCAAAGGTGTCCTCAGAACACCTTTAACCGAGAAGCTGCAAAACCAGGCCAGTGTTGTGCAAACAGGGTTGCCCACGCACCTCCCCTGCCACATCACCCGTACCTCCTCTAACCACAGCTGTATCCACAGCTACTGCCAACCCCCCCCCAAACCCCTCCTGTGTCCTCTCCGCTTACCTCCATGCCAGCACATCCAGCCACCATGGGTAAATCCTGCCTGCCGTGGGGTGCCTGCTCGGCCAAGCAGCCTCGAGAAGACCTGTCTCACCCAGCTTCACCGCCTGCCTCCATACCTCATGGTGCTCCAGGCACCCAAGCCACAAATTAATCCCACCTACGAGCAAAACTTCCAGGTTTCCCTGCAGCAGCTGCTAGGATTCAGTAATAGCCCATTTCAGAAGAAACGGTAAAAGAAAGAAATCGCCTGTGTGCATGGGTAACACGAAGGACACAACTGTGACATCCAGCTTCGCTCTGGATTCAGTCAGAGTTTTGTTAAGCCTGAGCACACAAAAAAATATCGAAAGATTCCCAGCCTGCCGTGGATTCGCACCCATAGCTTGCAAGCAGAAAAAGCTGGGTCACACCGTATCCCGCAGTAAGTTAAAGGAAAGCAATGATTTATCTCCTGATGAGACCCCGGTCCAGGAGGAGAGCAGTAAATACACCTGACTCAAAGCTGTTCAGTCGCAGCCTCTATGATATGGCAAGTAATAAGCTGATAAAAGGCAGTTTCTTCAGATACGTTCAGTCACGTTTCAGGGTCATTGGGTAAAAGCTCATCAGGTGAAAGCTGCAAACTCACGTCACCTCAGTTGCTAAACCAGGGCTGTTCCAGCTACAGCAGCTGAGGAGCTACCTATCTGGGGTGATGCCAATACTCCCATGCGAACCCACTATCGTCCTTGTACGCTGAACAGACCCGGCGCGGTGGAGCTCAGTGTAGCAGAACCACGCAGAGACTCGTCACAGCAACAGCAGGAGTGCTGTGCACGAAGCACAAATGGAAATGGCTGCGTGTGAAAGCACTGGAAGGGATAATACAGTGCAAAGATTGCAAAAATGGCCTGTGTCGATGACCAAGGACAGAAGTGGCAGCAGTAAAACCGGGAAATACTGAGGAAAGTGTTGTTTACATCAAAGCGGGCGGCCCCTGTGCCAACAAGGCCACAGTGCAGAAGACCTGTGCTCTGATTGTAGGAGGATGGAACAAGGTTGCATCGCCTGTACTTGCCAGGTCCCTACCTTTAACGGGTTGTAACCCTTTAAATTACCACTTCAAGTGAGATCTGAGCCACAGACTGTGATCTGAGACCATGCAGACCCTCCAGGAGAGATGAGGTGTCGATCAAGGTCCTTTCCTCTCTCCTCCTGCACTGAGACCTGAAGCATTGTGTGATCAGACCACCCCAGCCAGAGACTGAATGAACAAAACTGTCCTCAAATGGAGCCAACCCTGTGGTGTAACCCACCAGAAACTCCTTTGCTCCTTATGCCCACGGAAGATGTACCCACAGGACCTACTTTGCAGGACACTAGAAATACACAGACATCCCATCAGTGGGAACAGGGGCAAATTACAAGCGCAATTTAAAATTCACAGTTAAAGTTTGCAAAGGATAAAGGATTTAAAGCTAAAGAAGGGGTTAGTGGCACCAGACATCTGGATTCAGTGCCTAAGTTTGATGTGCAGGACTAAGCAGAGCATAAGCCACCTAGGTGGGAGGACAACCTTTCAGCGTCATCATCACCTTGCCAAAGCAGCTGGGAGAGCAACTCTTGGACCAGGCAGTTCACACATCCTCAGCACCAGGAGCCATTGGCAGTGCTGGAAGCATCCCCCAGCCTCGTCCCTCCTTCACGCACCCTCATGAGTCCCTCCCGCTTATTGAGAGCACTACGTCTGCCTGGAAAGGGTTTGCAGGGAGACCTACTAGTTTTTCGGCCCCCCACAAAAAATATTGTGATACTCAATTGACAATTTTTAAAATTACTAATTCTTAAATAAATTTAAATAAATAAATAATAATTAAAAAATTAAAGCTTACTGCATCTTCTCATTGAAGACTATGAATGGAGCTTGGGAAAGTGGGGAGCTCAGGGGCCAGCCTGAGCCCTCGGGGTTACCCCATATCCTTTAGCTGGTCTGGGTGGGTAAGCAGGGATTTCAGAATATGGCAGATTATTTTAGACACCATAACGTCTGGCAAAAAAGCATATGGGAAAAAAAAAAAATAAGGCCAGACTTCAGTCTAACCCAATTACTATTTTGTGGGCTCAAAAGCAGAAGTGATTCAAAATGCCATTTCTGTTTTCAAACTTTGAGTTCCTTTAAAAAACAGGACTTTTCAGAGGTAAAGTCTCCCAAGAAGAAAAATATTTTCTGAAGAAAAAATTAGCAACTTGTTGAACGCCACGTTATCATCTGAATGATGATACTGCTCCCTTCCTTTCTAACGAATGCTTACTTAAAGGGAGGGCACCAGGTGGATGGGGACAGTCTTTTTTCAGCGGTGCTCAGTGATAGGACAAGACGTAACGGGCACAAACTTGAGCATAGGAAGTTCCACCTAAACATGAGGAGGGACTTCTTTACTTTGAGGGTGGCAGAGCACTGGCACAGGCTGCCCAGAGAGGTGGTGGAGTCTCCCACTCTGGACACATTCCAAACCCGCCTGGATGCCGTCCTGTGCAACTGCTGTAGGTGACCCTGCTCTGGCAGGGGGGGTTGGACTGGATGATCTCCAGAGGTCCCTTCCAACCCTGACCATTCTGTGATTCTGTGAATTCCACCAAAAGAACAAACTTGAACTTATAATGTGAAGGATATATTTTGAAAATACATTTCAGCTTATGCGTAAAAGCAATCCTTGTCAAAGGGCAGCTCAGTCAGCACAGTCTTAGCAGTTGCTCTCATTTGTATACATAAGGATCAAGCCTCTAGAAAGCAAAATGAAAATAAGATTTCTCAGTAAATGTGCTTTTCCATGTGCTTTCCTGTCTCTATTTCCTGCCCTTCGGCAATGTTGGCTTGCCACCTGTGTCAGGAAAACTGAACCCCGGGTCAACTTATTTTTGCTTCCGAGTTAATCCGATTTATTTCGGCATAAGCCAGCTCCTCTCAAAGAAGCAGGAGCATTGGCACAACAGTACGGCAGCCGCTTTGCAGGGATGCTCACTGCGGAGGGGCAGCCCGGGTGAACGCCACACACTCCAGCTGCCTGTCCCCTCTTCGGACACGAGGTGCAGCTCTTGAGTTGAAATCAGAAATCTCCTGCAATGGAGAGAGAGGCAGAGTACGCTTATTCAAATGTAAAATGTTATAAAACTAGGAGATACCACAAGTGCTTTGGAGGGTGGTATTGGGATTCAAAAATGTCTTGATAAATTAAAAAAATGCTGAAGTGAATAGGATGCGAGTCCGTAAGCACAGGCACGAAGCACAAGAGCAAGCACAGCCATCGCACAAAACCAAGAGGGGAAATGACTGATAGGCAGCAATCTCTCCAAAAGGTATTTTGTAGATATAGAGGCTCACAAAGGTAATGTGAATCAATAATATCCTGCTGTTGTAATCAAAGCAAACCTCATACTTGCATAGATAAATAAAAATATTCCTCAAAACTTTTTCATTTGCATCTCCTTTCACTACATGAAATGAGACAGTGTCCTTCAACCCTGTTTGGAGATTTAAGTATAAAGGCAACTTCATTTACTCCCAACTGTACCTTGCCTACATATTCTAAAGTATAAAATGAGAACATTTTTAATCAAAATAGCTGGAGTTACTAGAAGCAAATGACATGCATCTCTATATTAGATTCAATTTTCTTTTAAGATAAGATTGGAAAAAAAAATACCATCTAAAAAGGAGTGGATGGACCCTGGCATGCAAATGTGAAAGATTAAAGCAAGCACATCTGATGAGCAGGAGCACAAGGCTGAAATCACCGTGTACCCACTGAAAGGGAGGAGGTAAAAGGGACTCAAACTAGGGGAAATCGGCATAACAGTCGTCATGTAAATAAATGGCAGCTGCTAAATTGCATTTAGGTAGATACAAATTACACAGCATAAAGCACTTCCTAAGGTTTCTTAAGCCCTGACGAAGGTTGCCTGGGAAATCTGCATTTTCAGAGGTTTTAAGAGCAGGTCACCATTTTTGCTGCATAATCCAAAAGCCTAAAGAAGGCAATGAATGTGGTGTAAGGCTACAGCAGCGTAATTCTGGTCTGGTTTTTGGAAGCAGTCTGGATCGGGGGTAGAGGAAAAGCTGCACTGCTGCTTTCCCAGTTGGATCGTCCAATATGTGCGTGGTCCTGGCCCTGAGACCAAACAGCCAGGCTGCTCCTGCCTTCACCCTGCTCAGCCACTGGCCCCCTCGTGACTTTTAGGATTCACTAAAAATATGCCTTTCCATATCTGAGGAGGAAAAGGAAAGATGTTCTGCAGCATTCCCGTCCTCCTCTCTGTTTTATGCCTGTGGCTTCTTCCCCCTGCAGTCACATACCCAAACGGAACATCAGATCTGCAGGCAAAGCTCTCCTTGGTGCCAACACCCTCCGAGGCCAAGAGCTAGAGTCACTCTTCTAAATAACACCACACATGGCAGCCCAGCTCCCTCTCTTCCCAAGCCACATGGGCCAGCACTGCATGCCAGGCCAGGCAGCCTGCATTACACATCCTGTATCCTGCATCCCACATCCCGCATCCCGCATCCTGCATCATCCCACATCCTGCATCCTGCATCCCACATCTTCCCTGGCTGCTCTGCTTTTGAACTGGTGAGCTGGGCTGAGGCTGCACCAGGGCTTCTGGGGCAACCGGGTCCCAGCGCCAGAGCGAGCCAGATCTTTCTAGAATGTAATTGCTGAGAGTGCCTCCCCCCAGTTACCTTTCCCCTCCTAGATACTAGAGATGTGGCAGTAATAAAAAGACCTGGTCGCTTGAGATGTATAACCCAGAGCAATAAAGACAGTCAAGGACTAGATGCCGAGAGCTTACCTCACTCTTTAATCCTTCCCTACTTTCTGCTGAAAGGGTAATTGCAAAGATGATGAGCTGACCTTGGACTGCCTGATTCCGACCTTCAGATAACTAATTTAACAAGAGTTCACGCGAGAGGCTATGTGGGGTGCAACAGGGTAAGTCTTTGTTTCGGTTTAAAAGATCTAGGATTTTCTCACTGCTACGGCTTGGTCTTTCAACAGCGGCAGAGGAAAGATGCCATCTACTCACGCAGTTATTCCTTTCCCCACAGAGATTGTCGCAATAGCTGTACAGCCACGTCCTGGTCACGTGGAGGGTACCCTTCCATCGCAGTCTGGTGATGGTACTTACTCGCACACTGCCAAGCACGACAGGAGCAGCAGAATCAACGGCAAGAGCAGCTTGGTCACACCGCCGAGGGATGCGGTCCCCGCGCAGGACCCATGCCGCTCTCTGGCCAAACCCATTATCAGATGGTACCAGCAATTTCCGTCTAAACCCCTCTGGGATTTTACACTGGAAACAGCTTGTAAATTAAATAAGTATTGTAATATATTTGTAAGGCAGCTGCATTAAATGCTTCCAGATATAAATTCATCCTCAAGACATGTGTGGTCAGATGGGATCCAGGCAGCTCACATTACTGTGGAACACTTGCTGGGCTCTGGCTGTGATTTCCTCATATATCATGTGTTTGGAAGCTTGAAATGGATTTGGGGGTTTCTTTTGGCATTACAGCTACATTTCATCTGTCAGCACTAAGCACTGCAGGAACACACAGGGACAGATGGGCCTGGACTCTTCTTCCTATCCGAATAAACACAGGCGGAACCAGGGAAAGCAGCTGCTGCAAGGTCACACTGTGGGGCAAAGTACCGATTTGCCACCTAAATTTTCACCTGCTCAGTAAACCAGTTCTTCTGCAATTAATCCCAACAGTATGAGTTAAATCAGCGAGGAAGATCCTCTCCTCCTTCTGTTTAGGTATCTAAATTAAGTGGAGAAATTCCCAAGACCCTGCAAGCAACTTCCACAGCCGGATGAGTCCATGGCTCTGGCATGGGGTGGGAATTCTTCAGTGCAACTTTTTCTTTTACATTTATGGCCTGATCTGTCATGACAAACACTGCCATGATGTGGCCATCCACAGCATCAAGCCAAATGTGCAAAGGCTCTTTGCAAATATTTGATGACCTTCCAAGTGCTGTTTAACACCCAACCGTAGTTTTGCCAACCTTAGATGTCCGGAAGGTCAAGCCAAGACGCTGTTCACTCTGCCAACCTCCCCAGACCACTCTGGCTATCTGGAGGCTCTTCTAGCTGCTTCGTCATGCTGAGTTCTTATTTCAGAGGCTCTTTACTTCAGTCAGGATGCCTGGGAGCAACAGGGCTGTAGGTTCTCCCAGTGTTAAGCAGATCATTTCTGGCCTTGTCCCAAACCCTTATGATGACCAGACCAGGGCTGTCCTCTTTCACTTTTCTCCCCTTGTGGCTCTGTGGCTACTTTGCTTTCTCTTCTGAATTTCCACGGTTTCTTAGCCTGCAAAAAACCCTGAGTTACCATCCCTGTGCTGCACTAAAGAGTGTCAAACCAAATGTTCATGGCCTTTCTTACCATGAAATCTCTGAAATATGCAGGAAAGGTGTTTGTCTCCCCTACGCCAATGAAACAGAAAATGCAAAGGCTGGAGCCTGGATCAGGCACCCAGTTTTGCTATTACCCAAGCTCAGATTATTGTTCCAAATCCCCGTTAATGTGAGTTTAGCCACTCTGCCTCTATGTCCCCTCCCTAGCAGCTCAACGCTTGACATCTCCCTTGACCTTCAAGACAACCCATATCCCCTTGGCTCCATGCTCAACAGTTGTTACTGGTTATTAAATAACCACCAGGGAGCCAGATGGGTAAAAATCCACCCTGCTCGGTAACCCATGGTCAAACCCCTCGTCCAGGGACTTTGTCACCAATGAGATTTTCTGTGTTGTTATAAAAGTTTCATCTGACACCATGCCGGTGATTTCACTGCCCTGCTCCCTCCACCTGTGGGTCTTGGGGGATTTTCGAGTTTTGTAGGTGATTGCTGAAAGGTACCAGCTGGATCCAGATCAGACAATCTGGTAATTGGATAGGTGCCACAGGACACCCCAAAACAGCTCCATTGGTCCTGACCAAAGGCTCGACTCCCAGCTCTCCCTGTGTTCCTTATGTGGACCTTGTAAGGCACCCAACTACACGACATTGCTGGATTTATGAGTGTGCTGCAGCTCTTCACATGAGGGAACCACAGTAGCAATCCCACCTTCTGATGTCCTCAGCCCCATGGAGCTCCCCTTCTCCTCCTCACCCCCAGTCACGGGCCAGGCCAGATGAGAGGCTAGTTGTTTATGGACTGTTTCTTAGAGGGGGGGTCTCTGAAAGAGCCTAAAGGCCATTTTAGAGCTTGTCAAGATGAAAAAAAGCCTGGAGGAGGGACAACTTTACAGCAGAGTCCATGATGCATTGGAGATGGGGAATGGGGTCTCTTGTAGCATACACCACTTGAACCTGACTTCGAGGTTAACCTCAAGCATCATGGCAGACCTGTCCAAACTCTCTGTGACCTCAGCTGATAACAAGAGAAAGTGCATGGTAACATCGCTTTCCTCACACCATTCACCGCCCGTCTATTTAGGTCAGTCCCACATTTTGAAGGCAGCTTGCAGATAGATCTCGCTCAAACAGCCCATAAGTGGCTCCTTGTGCTGCTTGTTCATCATCCTCCTCAGGTAGGCAGGAAGCAACAGCAGGAGCTTCCTGACCAACTGTAACCCACACACTTCCATCTGGCCAACCAGCCTGCACTGCTTCCTCTCCTGATGGGAAGTCCATTAATCATGGTGCTGCAGGACAGGTGGAGGATCACAGGAAGAGCAGGAGTTACTAGCTGTGTCTCCTACACCTTAAATGGCTGTGAGGTCGCTGGAGTCAGGTGCTCCTGCTCCGGAGTGCGGAGTTGTCATGGCTCATTGGGTCCCTCTTGCTCTGGCTACAGTCAAAGTCTTCCCTAAGAAATGCCTAACCTGACAGACTGCAGCCTTCTTCCTCCTAAAGAACAACCTTTAACTCCCCTCTGAACTTTCACACAGATCCAGTTAGCTTGGCATAACGGAATACACTTAATCTCATGAAGATGGCCAAGTGTGTGAAAAGTTAATGGTGTTTGGCGCCTGCCAGGGATGTTCTCCAGGGCAACACAAGGTGAGTCAGTGTGTTCTTTAAATTCTAAAAATGTGGATGGATGTGGCTGTGATGACTTACCAGGCTCCAGCCCAAAGGATGCAGCATGTCAGCAACAGGGAGCTGAAGAAATGTGCTAGGACAGGGCTCATGCAGCCAAAGCACCTGAGTCTGAGGAGATAGATGAGATTTTCGGCTGTTGTCATTGGCTCTTTGCAATACACCTTCCTGTCACGCTAACAAAAGCCCAGTGCCATGCAGACAGCTGTAGTGTTGACTGGGTCACCTTATCCCAGCTGCGGAACTTATGCAATCATTATTTCTAGGGAAATGCCAAAGAAAGTTAGTGTTACAGACAAGTTTGGCAGATTAGCAAAAGGGTTTTTGCAGCACAGGAATGGGCTAAGAGTAGATCATAAAGTTGATGTCTTTCAAGAGAAAGGTGTGTTTCTAGAGCAGTCTTCTACCACCAGCATGAAGAAATAACGAACAGACCCCCTCTTCAGCCCAAACTTTAGCAGGCATCAGGACACGCATGGTAGGAGACGGCTGTTAGACAGCTGACATGCAGAGTGCCTTTTGCACCCTGGGTAGCCGCGATGGCAGGTGCCACAATGTCAGCATTCTCGTCCCATCTTACATGGGAATGTTCAGGCTGCCAACCTCAGGATGCAAACCCAGAAGTGAATGAGGAATTCTGGCAACATTGTCACTGCTGGAGCTGGAGACCACTGTTAGAAACTGCCACTTCCAACACATCACGCCCAAGCATTTGCAAAATATCACTGCCTGAGAAAGAGGTGATGATGCACAGGACAGACACCACGTACCACACTAGATAATGTCTGCAGGCGGATCGATGTTCACCCAGAAAACCCACAGCTGCGCTTCCAAGAGGAGACAGAAGCAGCGGGCTGCACAGTCAGACATCCCTCCAAGGGACCTGAACCCACCAGGTCCCTCTGTGAAGCGTTCCGCTGCAAGGCTGAGCCTTTGTGTGGCACTCAGCACCCTCTACCTGCGTAGCAGGGAGGACAAATCCTCTCCCTTGCAAGGACCCACAGGTGATATTGCAATGCCTGTGTTGGACAGAGGGTCAGGCTGAGTCTTCTTGCTCCGTGTGCTAATTTATCCACCCATGAAGAGAAAAAAAAAAAGAAAAAAAAAGCCATGCTGAATGTGGTTGCACATTTCAGCAAGGGAATCTGCACGGTTCCAAAGTAAAACTATCCCAAATACCCTCAGATATGGGGGTTTATACTGTGAGCTCCCAAGAAGGGCTGAGAGCTCAGAGAAGTTGCATGCAAAGCTTTCAAGTGTAAAGGGACTTGTTTTAACAACGCTTCTTGTTGAGGAGTGGCGTGCACCACACTTCAAGTGTTTCTGCAGTCTGTTGATTTTTCTCTCAAAGAGGACAGGATGAGTCCGGCTTTCAAAGCCGGGCACCTTCCCGTGCTACACCGAAACTGGCACACACCGTGACCTTCAGCCTGTTTGCAACCAGCAACATATCATGACGGATGAGCAATATATCTACAATACCTCGCGTGTGTTCATAGCAGCCAGACAATTTAAATCTCCCTGAGACTGAAATATAAATGGTACCATCTGTACCTAGGGCTTTGTCTTTGCAATCATTAATTAACGAATAGGCTACAAGCTAGCTGAGGGAAGAGTTATCCACTTCGCTAACTTCCAGACATTTTTGTGGAGTCAGGTAATTCCCAGACAGTGGGTCTCGTAAAATATTTCATATATTCTTTCTGTCTAAAAAGTTTAAATATTTTCACTGGGGCTGTGCAGGTTCACTCCAGCCAGCAATCTCCATATCTCGGTCACTACAAAATGGATACATCTGGACAATGAATGCCAGATAAACAGTAGGATTTTTCAGTACTAGCAGAAAACACGGGTTTCAATTGGCCGTGGCATAATTTAGACTAAAAACTAAAGGAAAATTCCCAAAAGTCAGAAGAGACTTGTTGAGGAGAAACACCCACAAAATTCAGCAGCCCCTACGTAGTAGCCCATCAGACTACCAGGTTCAGCAGCTGATGACCCTTTTGATCCCCGTAATATCCCAACATCCAAATGGGAAATGATTTCAACACATCTGGGGATCCTCCTCTTTGCAATATGCCTGGAAGTCATCCACACATGGCAGGCTTCCAGCCCAAGTCCTCCAGGAACTCCAGAATTCCATCCAAGTCATTCCAGGCTTTTGCACCTACGGGATGTGAGCCCAGGTAACCAGCAGGATCTGCTCAGGGATTGCTAGAAGGGGTCCTACCAGGGGAGCAACGAAGCACTGCACTGGAGAGGTAAATGCGGTGATGTGCAGACTTTTCTGGAGGATGGTGAGGTGCTGTGCAGACAGGGGAAGGAGGACTCACCAGGACTGTAGAGTGAACATGACCTCACCATCATGCCTCCCTGTCAGGGTAGATGTGCCCTCAATTTTGCTGCAGCTCGTTTTACTGCCCTGCTGCTTTCCCTCTCCTCATCTTATCTAATGGTAGTTCTTCTGGGCAGCAGTTTTGTCACCTGGCTTGTCTATGGCAGAATCCCTTGGAGAACAGGGCCATGGTCCTTTGTCTGCTGGTGGGGTTATGTCCACTCTCTTGATAATAGTCCGGCAGTGCTGTGTGATGTTGCAGTCATTCAGAGCACTGCTTTTACAGATGAAGGCAGCTGGATCCATCCAGCCTGTGTGTCGGGCAAAAGTTCCCCACTTCACACGGGTGGATGAACGGCTTCCAGACCTGAATTTGGCTGAGGACAGGACAGAGCTCAGGTAGAGCGCAAGCCGGGCTACATCTTACAGCTTCATTCGCCTGGGCATGGATGACATTGAGCACTTTCCCTCCCTGCTGGGGTGTTCAGGACTTCAAAGAAAGTAGCAAATACATACAGATTTTTTGTTAACAAGCCATCTCCATCCACAGGTTGCTGGAAGCGGGTCAAAGGGTGAGTGGGAGCAGCAGGCAATCGGGCTGCCGGCCAAGCTGACGCATTGTTTACCATGATGTTCCTGCTGTTATAAATTGCTGCTAGCAGTGCTTCACCAGGCTCAGTTCCAGCAGAGGAGGAGGGAGGGGATTTTTACCTGCACCCAGCTCCCCATCTGGTGCAGGCGCTGGAGAAGCAGAAGAGGAGCAGGCAGGAGAAGGCAGTGTCAGGCATCCCAGACGCAGGACCAGCATGGCTTTGCTGCTAGACAACATAGCCAGACCTTCTGCTGTCATTTTGCAGCTGTCTGTGGTGCTTGGTGTCGTCTTCGTGGTGCTGAAGGTGGCCCAGTTCTACCGGGAGAGGAAGAAACTCATCAAAGCTCTGGAAGTGTTCCCTGGTCCCCCGAAACACTGGCTCTATGGCCACAATCACCTGGTAAGGAGGGAGCTGGGCTAAATGAGGGTGGGTTTGTCCCAACAGCTGTGGAAGATATCAGTCAGGATGTGAGGGGGCACTGCGTGGGGTGTGCGTGTCCCCTGCTCGTATTCCTTCCAACAGGAGAGGACCCTTGGCGCAGGGAGTGCCGAGGCTTTTGCAGGGCAGGCAGAAAGGGGGCCTGGATATGAAATGGGCATCATTTTGGTAGAAAACAGAGCCACATTGTTTAGGTTCATGTGCTTAAATATGGAGTTAGGTGATTTCTGGGATTTTCATGAACTTATTTAAACATGAGCAACTATAAAATGTCTCTCTTCTGCATTAAAGCTCCTACCAAGAATCTCTCCCCCTACAGCCGCTTAAGAAGACCTGGCCACAAAAGCAGGGCATTTTATCACAGGCATTTTCATCCTTCTATGGTGAAGGTATTTTTGCTTTCATGTTGCATACCCACCTTGCACTACTGAATTTAGAGAACAGGCATGTAACAGCCTTGGTCCCCCCGGGCTGTTCACTGGGCATCCTGGCGTTGCCCGTGCCAGCTGTAGCTCCCGGGTGCAACACCGAGCCGCTCTGATGCCAGGCTGTCCTCTTAAGGTGGCTCCACTGCAGCCAGGCCCCAGCTAGGGACTCTCCATGGATCTGCCTTGTGCTGCAGGGACGCAGTGGCTCAGGCAGCTTTGCCACCTATGCACAGTCCCTTTGCCATGCCCAGCATCTCCTCCATCTGCAGCATGGAAAGCTCCTTGTGGCAAGTCCACCCACTCTCTTCCCATTTCCCAGAAGAGGACATCTTGCGTGTGCTTTCCATGAGAGGGCGAGTTTAGCCTCTGCTCTCCCTGGCATATCCCTCTTTTTCTGCCTGAATTCAGTCTCTGCTTAACTATCTTTGCAGATAACTAGCGAAAAAATATTAAATCAGGTGGTGTCATGGGGAGAAGAATACCCCTATGCCTTCCCCAGATGGTTTGGACCAGTCCTGCCTTCTGTAATAATCCACCATCCTGAATATGCCAAAAGCATACTTGGCCGAACGGGTAAGTGTCTACATCTAGTTTTGGGAAGTCACGTCCTTGACGTTTCCCTACTGAGAAAATCATGGGAAACTTGCCAGGAGTCATCCCCTCTGCCAGCTTCCTTCACAGCTTTTGCGATTCCTTCTTTGTTCCTCCTCACAAACTCCCACCCCACCCCAGGTTTCATGAAGCAGTTTGTATTCTCATGCAAAACAGTGACATCGTGCCTGTTCCTCCCACCCCACCATCTCCATTATCATTGGTCTTATTGTCTTCTATGGCATCTGCCACGACAATATCTCTGTTTCCCAGTAAATCCGGTAATGTGGGTGAGCTGGCATGGCAATGACTCTCAGAAGACATCTCAGGACTTCTCCTCTGCTCCTTTCTGTGGAGCGTGATACCTGTGAGTGATACATGAGCATCTCCAGTGACTCCTCTCCACTGTTCTCAAATTTGAGATTTGCCATGGCTGTTTCTTTACCACACACATTTTTCATTACACCTTTCTCTGGTTTTCTTAAGTCCACTGAGGTTGTATTTGTAGAAGACCACTTTTAAACATTACTTCTAGTGTTAGGGTATTTTACATACTGAAATGAGACATAGCTCTCTACGTAGTGATGTAGAGAACATACTCTAACATCAATTTATCCTGATTTTTCTTTTTTGTTATGTTGAATTCATTACCCATTTATACTGTTTTGGTATTAATTTTTCTTTACAGATCCCAAGTCCAATGTACCCTACCAATTCTTAGTTCCCTGGATTGGTAAGTCATTCTTTTCCATTATCCCTTTCAGCCGTATTGCACATTTCAGTGGCTTCTCTCCTGTCTTCCTTTAGTTTGCTTTCTTCCCTTTTAAAACCAGAGCTTGCAAACAAGAGGGTTTGTTTGAGTGTAAGCATTAGTACCGGTGGAGCTCATCAGATGGCTTTGCCTTGGATCACAAACCCTGGCCTTCACAAAGCCACCTTCAGTTTGTTCAGGGACGGAAGGCTACCGTGGATAACTGGGGTGGGACACATCGAGAACAGGAGAGCTCATGGTTTGCACACAACTTTGAGGTAGTCCTCCAGGGTCCTGCTAACGCCTTTCAGCATTGTCTCAGGACCCATCTGAGAGAGCAAGTCCTTTGCCTCTGCCATCACGGGTCTGGTTTCAAGGTAGATTATGTGTGCCTAGCTGGTTGCAGTGAAGGACATGTGGGCGTGCTTCTCCTCCATCCAAAGAGCACTGCTGTGAATGGCCTCAGAGAGGCTGGAGAAAAGGCTCCACCAACAACTCTGCCTCCTCCCAGAGCCTGAACGTTAGCCTGTGCTTGGCCAAAAGCAGTCATAAGGCTGTCAGAGCCGCAATCAGAGTCTGGAGGAGCTGACTGCACCTTTGCTGTTTGTGTCTTCAGGGAAGGGACTGTTGATCTTGGATGGAAGCAAATGGTTCCAGCATCGGAAGCTGCTCACCCCGGCCTTTCATTACGATGTGCTGAAATCTTACGTGGCCCTGATGTCAGACTCAGTCAAAGTGATGCTGGTAAGAATCACCACTCCTGCTACTTTTACCTTTCAGCTGTGCACCAGTGAAAATAATCCAGTCTGGGAATGGCTGAGGGAAAGAGAATGGACTTAGGTGATTCCTGGAGTTTCATTGAACTTTTTGGGTAGTTTTGAAGTTCTGAAATCGCCCCCCTCACTTTCCTCTGGCCATGCCACTTATTCTCTCTTTCATCTGCTTTCCAATAAAATCAACCACTGCTAGAATATCCTTTCCTAGCACAGTAATGGTAAACCTGGAGAAAGAAATGCACAGAAGAGTTTGGTTAGATTCACAGAATATATAGTGAACTAGGGTCTCTGCTTGCAGAAAATAAAGTAGTTAGAAGTGTGGATCCGGGAAGAGGGACCAGAAAATATGACTGGAGTGTAGATGGTACTCTGTCCCTCTTTACCCCTGACTCCACCACTAGGATAAATGGGAAAAGAAGAACACAGAGAGGAAGTCAGTGGAGCTCTTTCAAGACGTCAGCTTGATGACACTAGACAGCATCATGAAATGCGCCTTCAGTTACAATAACAACTGTCAGACTCAGAGGTCAGTGCCTGAACTTTCAAATTCTGGGAAAGCAAGCGCTCCTGTTTCCCCCCTCATGTTGCTAACACCAGCTTTAACCTCGGTCTCCTTACAGCAACTCAGACTATTATATCAGAGCAGTTTATGACCTGAGCTACCTCATCAGCGATAGAATCCAGACTTTTTCCTACAAGGATATCTTCTATAACTTGACTCCCAAAGGCCATGAGTTTCAGGATGCCTGCAGGCTGGCCCACACCCACACAGGTATTTCTCCTCCTTTCTCCCCAGCCCTGTCTCCCAGCTGAACCTCTCCCCTTCTTGCATCTGGAGCAGCTCGGAGGGGTGTTGCAGCATGCACTGGCCACAGGGTTACACATTAAACAGAGTCCAAGCTACTGACCGAGCAGACAAGCACATGAGCTCTCTGGAGGGGCAGGACACATCTAATGGGTTGATCATTCATCCATACAGATAAGGTAATAAAAGAAAGAAAGATGTTGCTCTCCAGCGAGAAGGAACTTGACAAGATCCAGAAGAAGAGACACCTGGATTTTCTGGACATTCTTCTTTGTACCAAGGTGAATGTTTGAAATAATCATACCAAATGCCAAAGAACATACCTGCGTGGCATCGAGGACGCATCAATAGGGAGGTCACCACCCCTGGCTGGACTTGGTGGCAACAGCTTCACCACTCCAGGTTTCCTAGCTTGGGGAAAGGTGGACTGAAAGGAAAAGGAATACAAATGTGTGAGATGCAGTGATTGAACAAAAATAGCTCAGGCAGACTTGCATCTTCCTTGTTCATTTTCATTGAGCACATTAATAGTTTAAAATAAGGAGCCGTCAGAAACCAGAGAAGAATGAGATCTTTGGAAAGGTTACAGGGGGGCCACCTTGGCTGTAGTCCTCTTAAGAGATTTTGTTTCTTACCTTCTGTAGTTTTACCTTCACAGACATCTTCAGATACTCTGGACAGAAGCTGCCATTTGGTGTTCAGGAAGGAGATACTAAACTACTCTCCTTCTGAAGCCATTGTTTTCTTTTGTGTCTCAATCTCAAACAAAAGCTGTCCAAACCAAACTCCTGAAAAATGTTACTAGCGACCCTTGGTAGGGGATCGAATAGGGTGTTTTTCTGAAGGGCCAACCAAAGCCCAGCTCTAGTTCTGTTGACTACAGAGTTGGCAATCAGCACATCTGACTCTTCTCACACGATGGATATATTTTCTACTGGCTTGCTTCCTAATAATGTACAGGGAGATACAAGAGAAGCCAAATCAGGCCCTTCATCATCATCATCCAGGGTTATTTTTATACTCAAAGGAGCAAGTCCAATTAACGTGTGCTTAAGGATTATATACTCTTCTCTTTTTTAGGATGCAAATGGAGTTGGGCTATCTGATGAGGACCTGCGTGCCGAAGTGGACACATTCATGTTTGAGGGACATGACACCACGGCCAGCGGGATCTCCTGGCTCTTCTACTGCTTATCGTTACATCCAGAGCACCAGGCACGATGCCGGGAGGAGATCCAGGGGATCTTGGGAGACCGAGATACCATTGAGTGGTGAGCTAGGACTTCTTACTCCTTTACTTTAAACTCTTTTCACTCACCCTAAGAAGGAAACTTCATCCACCTTATATTGCACCTGCACTGGGGCATTCTGCTTTTCACATAGCAATGCTGGAAGCAATGGGAGGACTAGGAGAAGGTGAAACCCCAACAGGAGACATGAGACACGGTGGTCCAACCCCCCCAGTCCCCATTGCTGGTGTCCTTATTGCTGCCACTTAAACACAACCTGACCCCTGGTTTGCTTTCAGGGAGGACCTCGGGAAGATGATTTACACCACAATGTGCATCAAAGAGAGCTTGCGCCTGTTCCCACCAGTTCCTTCCGTGTCCCGATACCTCTCTAAACCTGTCACGTTTTCTGATGGACGCAGCTTGCCAGCAGGTTTGTTGAGTTTGTTCACCCTTCATGCTGCTGTCCGTGACAAGTGGGGCACCCTCGCTAAAGCTGTTGTGCGGACAGGCTGGTGGGGCTTCCAGTCTCTCTTCTCCCTCCAAAGGGCTGAACAGAGCCACCACAGCTCACCATCAGAGCTCTTCTCGAGGGGTGGCTGGAAAGTGTCCAAGGACATGCTCCAGGGCACTGGGGTGTTCACAGAACTCAAAGGGGACTTGCAGAATGTTGATCCTGGCCAAGAGTAAAATTTCATCCACCCATACCAAAAGGATTCCCGGCTCTGAGGCCATTGTTTCTCCCATGTGAGGGTTTCAGAAGATGACCTGCCTGGACAGACTGGGCATCGTCTATGCCAGATCTCCTATAACAGCCCCTGCAGAGCCCAGGGAGGGAGAGCATCCCACAAACACCTCTCCTGGGTCTTCAATCTGAGGTGTCAAGAGCTTTTTCTCACTTTTCTTTTACAGGCTGCCAGGTTGGGCTGAACATATTTGCCATTCACCGGAATCGGGACGTGTGGGAGGACCCTGAGGTATTTCACCTTCGTAACAAGAAGGGGTAGATGATCTCTGAGCCCAGACATCCACTTAAACAAGGCAGCCTGTGCCTCCCTGCCACTTTTTTTTTTCCTCTCTTATTCCAACAGTCCGTATCTAAATGCAAAGTACAATGAAGTTACCAAACAGCCCCAAGGCTCTGAACATGACAAAGTGCTGGGAAAGTGTGTTGAATAGCCTTCATGCATGGTGACACAGAGATACTCAGACTGCTTTCGGCTGCCATGGATAGACTTAGGTCCCAGTGTGGTATGAGAAAACCTAAGCCCTCCAGGCAGTGTGTGATTCTAAGTTGATATCTTAGAGGTTTCAAGGAAAGAAATAGCTGGGAAACTTGAAGGAGGGTGCCAGGATCAGGCATCTCTGGATGGAGGGAATCTGACGATCATTGCTGCCACAGATGAGGAAACACCTGCAGGCATCTTGGGCACTGTAGTGGGTGATCTGAATATCTCCAAGGGGAAGATCTGCAAAGCCACCAATGCCCTCTTCTCATCCACCCAGTGGCTTTGTAGACAGATGCCTGTCAGCTGTGGCTCCCCCCAGGAACAGCAGAGACCACAGACAGCCACACTTTGGGGACCGGGGAATAACCTGGCGCTGCTTGTGTCAGAACCAAACACTGACCAAACGGCCTTTGTTGCTCCCACAGGTTTATGACCCCCTGAGGTTTTCTCCAGAGAAATCAGCACAGAGGCACTCCCATGCTTTCCTGCCTTTCTCCGCTGGATCCAGGTGGGAGATCCTTCATCCCTCTTCTTCCCCATAGGCTGCCTTGCATGGAAGACTTAGCTCAGAGTCTAGCTCAGGGCCGAGCTCCTGAAGCTGATCCTCCCTCAGTTTCCATGAGCCAACTCAAGCAGGCTTTCCATAACAGGATCTCCATCATGCTCCATCAGCTCCAGAGCGTTATCCACACCCCAAGCTCTGTGGTCGCTGTAGGGTTTCATGCATTTTTCTTGTGGATCTGTGGAGATGTTTACCTTTTCTGTTGCCTGCATCGGGAACACGGGCTCCCTTGTTTAGGGGTGAACACCCAGTGCACCTCAAAGCCAAGCTGGGTCCAAGTCTCTGTGGTTCCCATGCTGTATCAGTAGACAGATGCGGGATACTGTGGGCTCAGTAACTTGCAAGAGGAGATACTCCACACAGAGCCAAATATAACATTTCTGATGTGTGTGAGTTTTTAGCTGGATCCATCCAGCACTTCCTAGTGAAAGTGAGCCCCAGTTCTCTCAATCTCATATTTTTTTCATGCTTATTAATAAAAACCAGCAACACCCCACCACAGAGCTGGGTACATTTTGGTGTGGCGTCAGGGGATTCCTAGATAAGCTGTGGTGTCATCCTTGCAGAAGCTGAAGGTCCCTCAGCTCGCACATGGGCTGAGCCAAGCTTGGGGGTGGTTGGGGACGAAGGCAGCAATCGGAACATTTGTCACCCTCTCCTCAGGAACTGCATCGGGCAGCAGTTTGCCATGAACGAGATGAAGGTGGCTCTGGCTTTGACGCTGCTCCGCTTCGAGCTCTGCCCTGATGTGTCCAGGCCTCCCACACTGATACCACAGTTGGTCCTCAGGTCGAGCAACGGGATCCACCTGCATTTGAAGAAGATCCACTGATCCCATGGGATACCACAGCTGGGGGCAAGAGCTTTCCCAAAGACCACCCTCCACCCAAAGGTTTAAGAGATGGTCACCAAACAGACCCACCCTGGCTACCTTGGACCTCTCCCATATTAACACCCCCCACTGCCATCCCAGGGGGCACGCAGGGTCACCTCACACACACCCTGAACCCAGCAGGTCCAGGTCCCATCCTTGCATGGGGAACAGCGCTGCCAAGGGGGTTTCACAGCACGGCTGTGGCTCAGCCTTCACCTCCGCGGGCATCCTCCATGTCCTGCTCATCATCTTGCCTCCAACCTGCCCTCACACGCTGCCTGGTGGGACTTCTGCTGCCTGCCCGTGTGTCGGCACCACTGCCAGTTCCCCACTCGGGCACAGTGACGAACAACACCAGTGTGGTTTGCACGGGTGTCTAAAGCCCGGACACTGCCCAAGCATGTTGTCCCTTCCCTGCCTCCAGCCTGGGTGTGCGGGGGCGGGAGACCTCCTCCCTGCAGCCACACCGCATCCCCACGCACCACCCTCCAGATTATTCCCTCTAATCTGTTCTGGGGCTGGCATTGTGCTTGCCATTACGGAAACAAAAGCCAGCAGGTTTTTCTGCCCCGGTGTTGAACTTCCTTGAGCATGCTCAGGTGCCAGCACAGGGACGTGACACCGGCTGACCTGGAGAAAGCACTTGCTGCCCTCAGAATGATGTGTGATGAGTCTTGTCCTCCTCTCTGAAATGAGAATAAAGCCTCATGGAGATGCTCTCCAAGTGTGTCTTTGTCTTCTTTTGCATTTGGGGGACCAGGGGATACAAGATGAGCCCTGGCAGGCCAGAGGCAAGGCTGTGCCCCAGGGTGCAGCCCCGAGAGTGTTCTCTCAAGCCACAAGGGCTGTTTCAGTGGATTTGCCCCCTGTTGAGCCTGAGGAGCCTGTTTCCACCCCTCCCACGCTGCGGGCCACCAAAGACTCACTTCTGCCTCAGGGAGTTTCTGTGGTAAGAAAAAAACTGAAACACTCTGGGGTCAAACAAAACAGAACAGAAATCACACACACACCCGCTCAAATGGTGGCAGCAAGAACAAAATCAGCTTGAAAAAAAAAAAAAAAAAACCAAACCAAACCAAAACAAAAAACCAAAACCAAAACAAAACAAAAAGAGAAAAGAAAAACAAAAAAGCCCCAAGAGGGATCCCAAGTCTGTCTCAAGCCCTTCTCTGCAGAGGCTGAGAACTGACCGCTCAGTACATGGGTGAGCTGCCCCAGGGGGGCGGGTGGGCACTGGCCCTGGGGCTGGGCTCGGTTTGAGGGTGCAGGGACCCACTGCAGACCCTCGCCCCAGCAGCGGCTATAGGTGGGCTCCCCGGCTAAGGGGGACCATCTGAGTGAGCTGCAGGTCTGGGGTGGGAAATGCATCGCTAGGTGGCAGTGGTAGACCCAGAAAAAACCAAAGTCCTCCCTGGTCCCTGGTAAAACCTCCCTTGAGCGTGGCATGGAGCATGGCCAGGACCAGCAGGGCAGCGGATGGGCTCCATCCCTGGGGGCATCTCCATCCCCATCCCACCCCCACTCTCAGCTGTCCGGGGCAGGCACAGGTCTGTCACAGTCCCCAGCACCATGGTGGTATTACCCGCCGCGCAGGGACCGCTTGTCACTGAGAGTGCCTGGGCACCCAGCAGGCATCAGGGGAAACTGAGGCACGGAGAACTGCACGCGTGCCATGCCGTGGTAGAGATGAGGCTGTTTGTCCAGCTCTCGCCTATGGCAATAACATCACCAGCATCGCTGCAGCTCAACTCTGCTTGTGGCCAGACCAGGACAGCCAAATCTGAGAAATTCCCCACCTGAATAAACCCCTGCAGCTGCCCGCTCCTCACCTCTGCTGCATCTTCAGTTGGAGAAACAAAACTCCTCTAGGGCCGGATCAAGACCTTCATTTTGGCTGTCTCGGTACAGGCCAGGGATGCTGTGAATAACCAGCAAGGTGCAGCTCGTATTTATTTT
The DNA here is from genome assembly GCA_013398815.1 of Ibidorhyncha struthersii. Classification (NCBI taxonomy): domain Eukaryota; kingdom Metazoa; phylum Chordata; class Aves; order Charadriiformes; family Charadriidae; genus Ibidorhyncha; species Ibidorhyncha struthersii. Next base: position 301,189 of record VZSZ01003702.1, read on the forward strand.
GTGAGGCAGCTGGAGACTGAGCTCCTCTTCTCCCCGCTCCCTCTCCTCACCCCAGGAAGAGATCGAGTGCAGGTGGTGCAGGTGCTGATCCCACCACCTTTCCACTGCCAGTGGACTCAGGCTGGTCTCCAAGGTCAGATTCCAGCTCTTCTCCTCCCTCCCCTGCTCCAGCACAGCAAGGCCGTTGGAGGGCAGCAGCTTGATGCAGCTTTTCATTACCGGCCCTATCTGTCACACATTTCAGCCACCCACCCGGGAACGAGCAAGCCACCTTGCAGCTCTGCTCATCCATTCTCCAGCTTGTGGTCCAAGCAGTGAGCTGGGAGAGTGCTCGGCCACAAAGACCTGGCCCAGTCTCTTTGGTGGTGGGTTGCAAAGGAAACTAGGTGGCACTTGGAGATCTCCTTATGGCATCTTTTGGTATGGGTATGGGGGGATAAGGCCAGAGCAGGAAAAGTTAGAGCTGATGAGGACCCACAGCTGCTGCCCGTTCCTTTCTCCGTACAATGTCCTGCTTGGCCTCCCAGACCTGTGTTTTGAGTCCATCACCCTCCCCAGTACCATGACCAAGGCCACTTGTTTGGGTCCCAAGAGTCCTCCTGACTGTTACGAACAGCCAAACCCCAACCACTTCCAGCAGAGACCTTTCCTGGGGAAACCACTCTGGGAAGTATGCTCGGGAAAGAGAGGAGAATCCACTGCCATTTTTTTATGCCAAAAAAGGGACCCTTATTCCAGGCAATTCTGACAATAATCGAGGCAACCTGGGCCAAACACTTTAAAGTCTCTCCCCATTAAGAATCATGTTTAACCCAAGTTTGCAGTTCGAAGGACCAAAGCTTTTGGGGGAAGATTTCACAACACTGATGTGCTGCGGAGCCATAACGCAGCAGCAACCAGGAGAAAATTCTTCTGCTTTTCAGCTTATCCAGGTCAAACCGGGCAACCCAAACGTCTTCCCCACACACATGCTTCAAACGCTGGCAGTTTCTGGACAGCAGCATGTTCAAGATAACCTCCTCTGCCAAGCCACTGCTAAACAGCTTCAAGAGCAGCAAAAAGCAGCACAAGGAGCCGGGCAGCACCCGGTGACACAGATCTAATCGCCCGAGCATTTGCCCCAAATGTCTCCCTGCCAGGCAGTGACATTTCTGCGCTGTCTCAGCTCTCTCCCACCATCACCATGGCTACAACAGCCGCCAATCCACAGGCGAGTCCTTCCAGGGTACCACCAAACCCTCTGGGAGATGCTACAAGAGCCAACCCCTTTGGCAGGGAGACACTTCGGGGACCCTGGGACTGCCCGTAGTACCAAAAATTCCCCTTTTTCTT
>VZSZ01003702.1:302538-313446 GCA_013398815.1 Ibidorhyncha struthersii
TCCCTCCTCCTTTTTTTTTTTTTTCTCTCTTCTCTCTTTTTTTTCTTCTTCTTTTTTGAAGCACAAACAATGGAGCTAAAAGGTTGGGTATCAGGCCGATAATCATGAATGACGTGTCGTTATTACACACCACACATTCATTATCTCCCACTCCAGCCATGTCACAGGCGGCTGGAGGAGGGCAGATAACGGGGTGCCTTCATGCAGATGGCTTATTATCAGGATGTTCCAGGAGGGGCTTTAAGACAGTTAGTGATGCTGTTTGCCAGTTAAANATAAGGACGGGCTCCGGGGATGTTTGTTTGGCTACTACGAGTGTATAAACCAACAATGGATGGCATTTTACTTCTGCCTTTCAGTGGCTTGAATCGAGACCAAAAACTTTGCAGCCCCCTTGCCCACACACAGCCACCCCTACATGCCACGCTCCCGGCTCCCACCTGGGTGGCTGGGCTCCTTNTTGCTTCTGGAGGTCCAAATCGCATTGCTTGGGTGTCGAGGTACCCAACGCCAAGATGTAAACTCCAGTCTACACTGCTCAGGGCCAGGGCTGGAGCTGGTGGCCTTCCAGCAGTGGTTTACCTGCATACGGCAAGTCTTTAATTAAACTACCTTGGAATAATTCATATCCTTAGGACCAGGCAGTGGTAACCCACCTTTGCCAGTGGTTTAATGCAGCTATGCACATTGAGCTGTGCGTGGACATCCAAGGAATGAGGTAGGTGTCCACCTGCACAAGCTGCTCCAGGATTGTGGTTACAGCTGAAGCAGAAACATCTTAAACCTTTGTGGCTAAAGAGCCTTGCTAACCTCAGGGAGATCGGGGAAGCCTCAGGGTAAAGGTGGCTTTCAACAAGATGCCGTTGTCTGGAGGTCCAAGAGATGAGTTGCACCCCCCTAGGCCACAAAGGGAAGCTGTGATGCGTCTTGTAACACAAAAAGATCACCCTGAATATCTTCTGCCTAAAAGAAGACTATCCAGTCCACAGCAAGTCCCAACCCTGAATGTTTTCTGGAAGCCCAAGCTTCAGAGATACTGGCATTATGGAGTGAGGAGGAGTATGGGGTACCCACGGGTGTCCTTCCCCTTCATCAGTGGGTGTGAGGTGACGTGTGGAGGACATGGTCACCCCCCATGTTGCATGGAGAGAGGTGCTGGGGAGGATCTGACCCCCAGGCAAGTTGTCCCAGGGCCCGTCAGAGAGGTCACCGAGGCTGTTGGAGGTACCCATCACCTGGGGGCTATCAGGTACAGCCCTGGCTCTGGAGAGCATCCCCCAGCTCGCAGGGTCAACATGGTGGGCGCAAGCACCACGACACCAGAAGTTGCCTTCCCAGTCACGCTCATCCTGCCAGGGAGGCATGAGACAGCATTGTGCTTTGAACAGCATCCCCGACCCTATCAGGGAGAGATGAGATATCCTAATTATGGCAGTACAGGCGAGGATCCGGGCCGTATCAGCCAGCACAGAAAGGTAAACAAGAAATATAACAATGGACCCTTAACACTCATTAGCTGTGTCAGATAATACCTCACTTTTCTCCCTTTGGGGCTTAAAATCTAATTAAGATTTTCCAACAATAAATTTCATTTATTCTTGCTCCCTTTTGTTCTTTTTAGGATCACATCGAGAAGCAACCGCCAGCCGGCTGCACAGCTTGCGGGAAGGCAGCCCGCTTCACACAGCCAGCCTCAGGTCGTGCTTGGCAGACAAGGGAAACTGAGGCAGGACGGCATCACGGACTGTGCGGAGGTGAGATCCTACCGGGGAGGTAACACAGTGGCTCTTGCAGAAGGTGTTTTCCCCGGGAAAGTGAACTGTGAAGGGGCACCGGCTGGGTTAAGACCAAACATCAAGGATCCTGGGCTGGCCCAAAACACACAGCCGTAAAGCCCCATCTCTCTCCTTGCTTGGACCTACGGCCATGGGAGGGATCCACAGGGAAAGGGACACTGAGAAGACCCACCGAGCCCCCAGCACACCTCCACTCCGAACCCGCACCCAGGCACTGCCGGGGGAATGGCTTGGGCAATCGTCACATATTCAGGGTGCGCACAGGGCAGGGAATAAACTCCCGCTGTTACTCATTATAAGGATGCCGTTCCTAACTCCTTTTGCAACCGAGAGGTAAAAATTAATGGGTTCCCCTCCTCTCGCCACACCCCCAGCCCCCAGCCCAAGTGCTGACGCGGCGGGAACGTGCAATGACTAATCCTCCTTAAACCCTGCTGAGCCAAGCATTACCGCTCAACTCCGGCTGCTTGTTTTTTCCAAATCCGCCTGACGTTTGGCACCTGCAAGGGAAAAGTCAGGGGAGCAGCATCCATCTAGGGGGATGAGTGGGGAGGCCCAGGACCCAGCCTGGGGCTGGCTTAGCCTCCCGCCGCCCCAGGGTAGGCGGTAGAAGGGAACAGCTCTGTCGTGATGCTGGGGACGACAGCCGTCGCACCCGAGGGCTTGACCCCTCCAACCCTTCTGCCTGTTTTCTTCTACTCCTATGGAATTTCTCAACTGGAGCTGTGATTTCTCAACGCCGAGTCTTGAGGGCGTTTTCAAAACGCTTGCCTACGTGAGGCTCTTCAGGGAGATGCCTTTCAGGGTGGGCGTCTTACTGGAAGACCCCTGTTTTACTCCCATGTCCAAATTTTTGTGTCACCTCCTGCTAGGGACATTGGCAGTTTCACCTGCGGGAAGTGGGACAATGGATCATGGCGGGTAGGGGCACCAGGGTCCAGCTCCAGCCCCCGGTTCCATCCCAGAGGGCTCCCAGCAGTGGGAAGTGGCCCGTTTTGGGCTGAGCTCTCCATTGGGGCTGTCACATCTTCACTTCGGGGAATAGCCAGCAGATTGCGGTGTTTTAGGGAAACTGGGCATTTTGCAAGCCCCGCTGCCTGCACCATGCTAGGCAGCACCTCCTCCAGGCTCAGGGCTTTTAAGGTCACCAGCAAGCACAGAGGAGCAGGGGACAGCCCTTGCAGCAGGAAAACATGTTCAGGGTTGAAACACATAGAGCAGGAGCTCTGCTGGTGAGACACAAAACGGTACTGCCAGCCCCACCACCCCAGCTGCCTGTTTCTGGCATCGCTGCCTGCGATGAGCCTCCAAAGCACCTCCTGAGCAGAGGCCAGGGCTCCCCCCAGACCCAAACCCACCACAGATGCTGTTTCCCCTTGCCTCAATGCTCAGCAGAAAGCAAGAGCAAGAGGTGGCTCAGGTACCTGATGTCCTCCTGCCACCTCCTCCCCCTGTGCATTTGCACAGCAGAACCCCAAAACCATCCTGCTCCCTCCAAACCCAGGGGCTGCCAAAAATGCCCCTCTTATAAACCCCCCATCCCATCCCTCCCCATCCCTCCCAGTCCTGCTCCACCTGCAGCCCCTGGGCTGCCCTTGATTGCAGACCCCCTTAACCCTTTCCTCGCTGGTCAAGAGGAGGACCCTGCACACTGCTTGGGAACGGATGTCCCAATGGCGGCCAAGGTATTACAAGTCTCTCATTTCAATCTGCAAACGCCGCGGCTTGGGAGCACTCGTTGTTCCCATGGTGGCCCCAGCGCTGTCCCCACCACAGCAAAAAACAGCCCCTGGTTAATGAACAGCCCAGCAGGAGCAGGTTGCACCATGGCCAGCTGCCCCAGGGACAGCCAACACCGCCCGGAGCAGTCCCCAGCCACATCCTGGCAACACCAGTAAGTGATTGCCGTTCACAGCCTCCGGCCCTGGGAATGGTCCCCAGTTGGCTACTGGTCTGTGCGCTGTGGCCAGCAGGATTCAGGGACCTCTGCCTTTCACCGTCAAGCAGCACTGGGAAGTGCTGGGTTGGTGTCGTACCTCAGTTTCTCCATCTGGTAAATGAAGGGGAGCGATGGTCACCTCCCCTTACGGCCCCTGGCAGCTCTGGGGCAGTGCAAATGCAGAGCAAAAAAAAATGCTTCACCTTTTTCTCTCCCCTGTTGACACAGAGACACATGCAAAGGTGCTCTTGGCTTCATCCAAGTGAGGAAATAAGAGATGGATCCTACCTTGGAGGGATCACAGGGGAGATGGGGGTGCCAACCCCTGTCTAAGCACCTTTCCCACCCTGGCTCTGCCTCCCTCCTTGTCCCTCCCTGTCCAAATGCCCGAAGGCTAGGAGCACCTTGAGAGGACAGAAAGTCCTTTGGGTGATTAACAAAACGACCCTCTTTGCTATGGTATGGGCAACAATTCTCTTTATTGCTCGCAGGGAAGATATATACAGGGGAGAAGGTTTGTTCTGACATTAAAATGCATGGTGCAGGTCATAAAAAGGAGTGTGAAACAAGGAGAAGAGAGCAGGTTTTCCATCAGCAGCTGCCCAGAGGGTGGCTGGGGATGCGGGGAGGTCCCAGGCATCCCGTCGAGATCCCTCCATGTCCGGAGCAGGTCAGCATCCCCCTGGGACCAGGGACATCAACCTCGCCAACCAGGTGGGGTGACTGCTGGGCAGGAGAGGTGGCACTTCTGGACCTCTCCTGGGGATGAGGCACTTCTGGACCTCTCCTGGGGATGAATGTCCGCATGGACACCAGCCCCCGAGGCAGAAAATCATGTCCCACAGGTGGGAAGGGAAAAGATCAGGAGATGGTGGTGCCATGGAGAGGTTGGGGAGCCACCAGACACAGGGGATGCCAGTGCAGAGGGTCCCTGTGAAAATGCCCATCGCAACAGTGGGAAGCAAAGTGAGAGGAGGAAGGAGGGAGGATGGCTGGGGCGCCTGCTACATGGCAGTGGTGACCACCTTCTCCTCCAGCTCCAGAGTGTTCTCGTAGGCATGCTGGCTCTCTTTGGACCTGCATTGGGAGGGAGAAGCACAGAGGTGAGCTTGCACCCAGCAAGACCAGCCTCCCTGAAGCCACCACTGGGGCCCTGAACCTGCTGGTGCCAGTGGTGTGTTGACCGAGGGGCAAGGCGGGGAGGGCAGGAGGGGTCGGTCCTCCTGCCAGGAGGAGAGCCAAGCAAGGGGTGGGAATTGCTCTAATTTCTAGTGAGGACTGTTTTGACAGTCAGTATGTGCGTGGTGACCTATGGCCACTTTTGGTGTTCTCTCCTGCTTGAAAGGTGTGATGTAGCATAAGAAAAATGTGGTGTAGCAGGTTGCGAGGTGGTAGATGGATCATGGGGCTCAGCTGCAGGGATGGGGAGAGACGGGGGGTGGGGGGGATACTCCCTCGCCGCCTTCCCTTTAGCCCCTGGAGAGCATAAAAGACGCAAAACCAGGTACATGGGACACCTGCGACCCTGAGCAGGAGAGGCTGTGGCTCTGCATGTCCAAGCCATCCCCAGGGGAGTAGAATAGAGACCAGGAGCCATGGGGAAGAGGTTCTGAGCAAGTCCTTTACCTGAAGTCGGCTGCAGCGGTTAGGTATCTCCCATCATGACCGTTGGATGTGACAGCATCCTGCTTGTCCTCGACACTCACCACTGTCTCGACATTTTCCCTGGAGAGGGAGAAGAGAGGAGCTGAGACAGAGCAACAGAGGGGCTGTACCAGGGAGCAGCTCGTGACGGTGACAGATGAAGGAACTGCTCTAACACCACAGAGACGATAAGGGACCTGGACATGTGATCCTGGCCTCCGACACCCACCTCAGCCCCCTTCCCAGCAGGACATGGGTGAGGAGAGACACCCTTGCAGCAGGTTTGCAGGGGCCATGCCCAGATGCTGAGTGCCACCCCCTGTCTCTGGAGCTGGTACTGCCAGCGCCAGGCTGGCACTCAGCAAGACTCATTTGTCAATATGTGGGATTGTTTTCTCCCGCTAACAGGTTTTTCCAGTCGTCTTTTGTGTAATCTGTTGCAAAATAGTCCCCTACAGTCCCAGCTGACACCGAGAGAAATTCCGAGGCTCTGGCGGCGCCGCAGCCCTGGCGCAGGAGGGGTGTACGCATGCACGTCCATGTGTGCAAAACCCAGCGGCTTCCTCTTGGATGCGAGTCTGGATCGCTCGCAGAAGGAACCGCGGGACAGGGACCGGGTGTTCAACCTCAGCCGGATCCTAAAAGCTCAGCTTTGGAGCAAGCCCATGAGCCGAACGGCCCTGGGAGGCTTTAGCCACGGTGGGTGGGTGCAGGTCCACCCTGCGTGTGCATCCCTGCCTCCTCCAGCGCTCTCCCAAGGGCGATTTGGGAGGCTTTTCCGAGGAACAGGCTGGCATAAACAGGCAGTGGCTTGAGCTGACAGCTGCTGTCACAGTGACAGCGCGGAGCTGGCAGCGCGCCAGGCTGCCAAGCCTCACTGCCGGCTCTTCTGAAGAGAGGCCAGATTAATTAAAACAAGCCGCCATCCCCCCGCCTCAAGCCCTCTTCAGCATCCTCTGCCTCCAGGCTGGGAAGAGGCAGCCGGGCACTGGCAGAGGTGGGAAACACCATCCCTGCCTCCCCCTCCATGGGCTGGGGGCTCCTCCAGTTTGAGGGCAAAGGTTTCTCTTTGGGAAACAAAGAGTGCAGTTGCAAATCCCGCTGTATAAATATATACACGGACATTGCATTACGCATTGGCCCTGAATGCATCCCAAAGGGCCCCCTTTAAATGCATCTGGGGCAGAAGCCAACCTGCTGGGCATCGGGGTACACCCCAAGTCCCCATCTCCTTGGCCTGGAGAGGCTGCAGGGATGTGCAGATACAAGAAGACTCCAGCACCTTTGGGTGCAAAGCCCAAAGTGCCCGTGCTGGTGCGAAGGAACCGGGAACCAGGCTATAGGGAACTTTTGATCTTCATCCCCTGTTGACTTTGGTCTCGGATTCAAGATCAAGTTACTGCAATTTAGCCAGTTAGCCCGGGTCAGCTGAGCAGGAGCAGCAGCCTGTGGCTTCACTTGCCCAGCAAGAGGTAACCAGTCCCACACAACCTTTTTCTCATGAATAAGGCCACCTCATTCACCTGTGCCGTGGGTTCTGGGTGGAGAGTACTGCCACGGCTCGGCTACCTCCTTCTTCTCCCGCCTCCTCTCAGTGCCTTCTGCTGACTTGGACTGGTCTGCTTTGCAGATAAAGCTGGTTTGGGCTTGTTTTCCCACGGATATAAGGCACCCGAGAACTGCACCCCCAAATCGATAGGGAACCAGGCTCAGGCCAGCCCCCCGAGATGCGTACCCGTGTAAACCAGCCACAATACTGCCACTCTCCCATCTTTCTTGTGGCAGCATCTAAGTGCTGTGTTTGGGAGTGCCCCTGCTCAGGGAGCAGAAGGAAGGATGGCGTACGCTCGCACCTGGCAATAAGTAACAGGGAGCAGAGACCAGGACAGTGCGAAGAGGACAGGGAGACCAGGACAGGGAGTCTTTTGTCTCCCTGCCTGGCAGCAATCACGGTGTTCCCAGCCCCGGCATGGGGACAGAGGCAGCTGGAAGTGACCCGTGCGGAGGCGGCTAAGCCCAACCCGAAGCAGCTCCTGGGGCTCCCACACTTACACTTTCTCCTTACACCAGAACCTATTGACCACGAAAACAATGGCCACCAGGACTAGAAACACAACCACTGCGATGACACCCTGCGACCATGGCTGGAGGCTGCCCCGGGCTGCAGAAAAATAAGAGGACACGTGTTAGGAATACATCCACAGGCTTTATCTGCTGAGCTTCTCCCGTCCATCTTCACCAACGTCCAGCCAAGAGCTTGGTCCTACAAAGCCGAGCAGAGCATGTTGCTTTTAATCCAGGCAGGCTTACCTGAGGGAGAGCAATGTGCAAATAACAGCAGTTTCACTGGCATTTGCATGTGGAGCACAATGTCTTGCAGCTTTGGGGTCCCGTATGCACATACATATATGTATGCAGAGGGGCACAGGTGGCTCTGGGATGGGGGAACAAAGGGCTTGGGAACATGGAGGGAGGGAGGATGTTTGCCCAAAGTAAAAGAAGGCAGAGGAGTTTCAACAAACCGTTTATTCTCCTTCCCCAGATGCCACAGATGTTGTTTCCAGGTTATTTTCCAAATACTGCCTGGTAAAATAAGGACCCCCACGACAAGGGGGGTGTAAAATGCAGTTGTCACTCTCACAGCAAACGGTTGCCTGCGTGGATTTCGGTAAAACGTACTATTCAACAACTTTCCAGAGCAGCAAACTGATTTATGACGGGAAATTGAAGGCTGAAGCATTCAGAGAAACAGCCTCCAGCGCAAAGGCCAGGGAGGGCTGGCGGGGGGCCAGGCAGCGGCAGGGAGGAAGAGCAGGCCAGGAGCCGGCCACTGCATGCATGGCTCTCCTGGGGTGGGACAGCCTCATGGATTCATTTTTCCCTAGCCAGACCCAGGCAGTGATGTGGCCACAGATGGGAAGGCTGCGAGATGTATTCCTGCATGTGGGAGGAACTCACGGGTAAGGCGATGGGAAAAAGAAACCGTGTCCCAGTCCTTGCCAGGATGGCTGCTCCTCACCTCCCACCGGCTCTTGGGCAACGGAGCACTTCGATGTAGTAAAACCCATCCTTAAGTGTTTTCCCGAATATCAGCACCGAAAGGAGACCTTGTCCAAGCAGACACATCCCTTCGTGATTTAATCACTAATTTATTGAGGCACAGCTTTTCCTCTTTCTGCTGATCGGGACACCAGCCCTTGCACACAGACGAGGTCCCTCTGCGCAGGCGGATGGGGCAGGTGGAGGATGCTCCCCACCAGCCCCACCATCAGCCTCGGAGCACTCGGACCCAGCCCCTGCCACCGGCACCCGCGAGGCTGAGCTGCCCCAGGACGGCTGCGTTGCTGCTTCTGTCCAACTCAGGGGCTTTACGCTAGCTGAACACTTCATGTCTAGTGGGAGACAAATCTCTGCTATGAACAGCAAATAATCTTTACTAGTGGCAATAAAGGTGGGCGTGTGCAAACTCCTCATCCATGCCGTCTCCGCCGCTGACGGCTCTCATCACCGCAGCTGACGGGCCTCATCTCCTTCCTCTGGTTTTGGGGAGGGGGACTGACCTTTGGTAAGATCTTCAGCTCCTTGAATCCTTCCTGCAAGAGGCTTTTATTTAAAAAAAAAAAACAATACAAAACAAAATTCTTTTTTCCTCTTGGAAGTGGAATCAGCCTGGCCACCTGACTCACTGCATGTGCCACCCCGGAAAACGGTGGCACCCCTGGGTGAGCAGCCGGGAGAGCAGCCCCAAACAACGGCCTTCAGCCCCCCTGCTTCCCCGCAGAGACACTTGCCATGTTTACTGCAAGGTCGCGGGGCCAAAACTCAAGCAGGAGGAATTCAGGCGGAAATTCCCTCTTGTATCAGCCTGTTTTGGCTGAAATCCCATCGCATGGGCAGGNAGGGCGGGGGGGGGGGGGGGGGGGGGGGGGGGGGGGGGTGGGGGGAGTGGGGAAGAGCAGGACTTGGTCCCCTCCTGCCCTACATGATGGGCAGGGATGCTCCTGCCCCTGCTGCCCACCACCCCCATGGGTGCAACTCCGAACACACCTATTGCCTCCAGGCTGAGCTTTGCCTCGCTTTGCTTCCTCTCTTGCTCTGCCCTTGGCTATTATCTCAGCCAGATTTATTTATTAGTTGTGGTTTATTTTTCCTGTCGGGGCCAGGGTTTCCAGCCTAAGCCTATGAGGGGATAGTCAGGTCCAGCCCTCAGTGAGCTTTGTGCTGGGGTTAAGGGAGTTCAAGGTGAACCAGGGAGTGAAGTCAGCGATGACTGAAAACACCAAATTTGCATCTCGTGATCTTCAAGCAAAGAGGGTGAGAAGATAAGTGGTAGGAAACCTCCTCCGAGCAGCCGTGCTCAGGACGTACTGTATTTTTTTGCAAGCAAAACTTCACTCAGGTGGCTGTTTTCCACCAGATTTCAGAGCTTCCAGAGCAAAAAGGAAAAATACAAAACCAAAATCAACAGGTTCTGGCTTTGAGAGACCACTTAGATGCTGGCTGCAAAGGGAGATGAGGATGGCAGTGGGAATGGCAAATGCCTCCACATCTGGCTGAAGTGGGCATAAGAAAGGAGGAAAGGGAACCAGGCAGAGGCAGGAGCTTGATAGCATCTTCTCGGGGAGTGAGTATGCGGATGGCAGCCCTGGCAGCCTGGATGGAGCCTCACCGGAGCACACCTTGCTGCCCTGCTAGGAGGGACGGACAAAAGGATGAGTCTCACCTGTGGAAACAGGACTGTGTTCCTGGAAAAATGCTTTATCAGGGATGTCCCTCCTGGGACAGCCTGTCCCTCGGGTTCTGCCACCTCCTCCCTGTTCCACTCCATGGCAATGATAGTTTTTTACCTCCAGAACAAGATCTCCTAAGCCAAACTAAGCAATGTGGGATCTGCACCCCCGACAGATGTGTGTCTGCAGCTACAAACGAGACCAAGGGCAGACGCCAATATAAGCCCCTGCACATGTTGTAACTCCATTTCCATACTCAACAGCTGTTTTGAAGACACAGATCTGCTTTTTGATACATCTTCCCTGGGTGCTTGGAAAGCATCGGCTGGTTCCTGTCTTTTCCCCTCTCCAAGGAAGCTGTGCCATGCTCTGAATCCTCATTAAAGGGTTGGGGTTTTTTTTCTCTTTCCAGTCAACAGCAAGACTTTCAATCCTGCTGACAGTGGAGACCCCAGACTGTTAAATCCTCAGCAAGTTGGTAAACAAATACAGGAAGAGCGGTCAGGGCTGGGGCATCAGAAGGAGAAAGGGGGAGGGAATTTTCCAGGACTTTGGCAGCATCAGATGAGTTTTAATTACTCCTCGTTATTTGTAGCCTTAGACAAGTCCTTCCACGAATTTCCTAAAAATAATGCCCTAGTCATAGGAAGTTTCTCTCTTAAGTGTTCGGGAAGGGAACGGGAGGGCACTTTGCAGAGGAAAATATTTGCTCCCTCACCTCAGCAATGATCAAAATTACAGATTAACAGGAAAACCTGTGAGCTCGGGGAGCAACCCAATGCAACGCTTGCCCAGGGAC